>SKCR01007879.1:0-24377 GCA_019454045.1 Zanthoxylum bungeanum | reverse complement strand
AATGGAAGATCAGCATCAGCATCAGTTCGGCCGAGTATGGCACTCTTGGGCGAGGCCACATCATTATCAGTATCAGTCTTACTGGGTATGACACTCTGGGGGCGAGGCCTACATCAGACATCAGATTAGTTTTGCCAGGTACGGCACTCCGGGTATGGTGATATTTCGGTGACACCTTGGGTATTAGGTTTTAGCTTTCCAGGTATGGCACTCCGGGTATGGAGATATTTCGGTGACACATTGGTATGAGGTTTAGCTTGCCAGGTACGGCACTCCGGTATGGAGATATTTCGGTGACACCTTGGGTATGAGGGTTAGCTTGCCAGGTATGGCACTCTGGGTATGGAGACATCAGATCAGTTTGCCAGGGACAAACACCCTAGGTACAGGGTTAGCACGCAGGTACGGCATTCAGACCACCGCGACACCCTAGGTACGGGGTTAGCACTCAGACATTTCTGGCACTCTTGGTACGGAGGCGTCACCGCGACACCCTAGGTACGAGGGTTAGCATTCAGACATTTGTGGTACGGAGGCGTCACCGCGACACCCAAGATACGGGGTTAGCATTCAGACATTTTTGGCACTCTAGGTGCGGAGAGGTCACCGTGACACCCTAGGTACGGGGTTAGCATTCAAACATTTGTGGCACTCTAGGTACGGAGGCGTCACTGCTACACCCTAGGTACAGGGTTAGCACTAAAATATTTGTGGCTCTCTATGTACGGAGACGTCACCGCGACACCCCTAGGTACGAGGTTTGCTTTCAGACATTTGTGGCTCTCTAGGTACAGAGATGTCACCTCGACACCCCCTAGGTACGGGGTTAGCACTCGTAAATTGTGGCACTCTAGGTAAGAGGGCGGAGGTATCACCGCGACACCCTAGGTTCGCGGTAGCACTCAGACATTTATGGCTCTCTAGGTACGGAGACGTCACCGCGATACCTAGGTACGGGGTAGCAATCAGACATTTATGGCTCTCTAGGTACGGAGGCGTCACCGCGCACACCCTAGGTACGGGGTTAGCATTCAGACATTTGTGGCACTCTAGGTACGGAGGCATCACCGCGACACCCTAGGTACGGGGTCACTCAGACATTTGTGGCACTCTATATACGGAGGCGGCCACACGCGACACCCTAGGTACGGGGTTAGCACTCTGACATTTATGCCTCTCTAGGTACGGAGACGTCACCGGGACACCCTAGGTACAGGGTTAGCAATCAGACATTATGGCTCTCTAGGTATGGAGGCGTCACCGCGACATCCTAGGTTCGGGGTTAGCATTCAGACATTTATGGCACTCTAGGTATGGAGATGTCATCGCGACACCCTAGGTACGGGGTTAGTACTAGGGCATTTGGGGCACTCTAGGTACGGAGGTGTCACCGCGGCACCCTAGGTACGGGGTTTAGCACGCCGACATTTATGGCTCTCTAGGTACGGAGACGTCACCGGGACACCCTAGGTACGGGGTTAGTAATCAGACATTTATGGCTCTCTAGGTTTGGAGAGGTCACCGCGACACCCCAGGTACGAGGTTAATATTAAGACATTTGTGGCACTCTAGGTACGGAGGCATCATCGCGACACCCTAGGTACGAGGTTAGCACTCAGACATTTATGGCACTCTATGTACGGAGGCGTCACCGCGGCACCCTAGGTACGGGGTTAGCATTCAGACATTTTTGGCACTCTAGGTACGGCGGGGTCACCGTGACACCCTAGGTACGGGGTTAGCATTCAGACATTTGTGGCACTCTAAGTACCAAGGAGTCATCGCGACACCCTCGGTACGGGGTTTAGCACTCCGACATTTATGGCTCTCTAGGTACGGAGACGTCACCGGGAACACCTAGGTACGGGTTAGCAATCAGACATTTATGGCTCTCTAGGTTGGGAGAGGTCACCGTGACACCCTAGGTACGAGGTTAGTATTAAGACATTTGTGGCACTCTAGGTACGGAGGCATCATCGCGACACCCTAGGTACGGGGTTAGCACTCAGACATTTGTGGCACTTTATGTACTGAGGCGTCACCGCGGCACCCTAGGTACGGGGTTAGCATTCAAGATATTTGTGGCACTCTAGTTACAAAGGCGTCACCGCGACACCCTAGGTACGGGGTTAGCACTCAGACATTTGTGGCACCTAGGTACGGGGTTAGCATTCAGACATTTGTGGCACTCTAGGTACGGAGGCGTCACCGCGCGACCCCTAGGTACGGGTTAGCATTCAGACATTTTTGGCACTCTAGGTACGGAGGGGTCACCGTGACACCCTAGGTACGGGTTAGCATTCAGACATTTGTGGCACTCTAAGTACCAAGGCGTCACCGCGACACCCTAGGTACGGGGTTAGCACTCAGACATTTGTGGCTCTCTAGGTACGGAGACGTCAATGCGACACCCCCTATGTACGGGTTAGCATTCAGACATTGTGGCTATTTTGGTACAGAGATGTCACCACGACATCCTAGGTACGGGTTTAGCACTCGGACATTTGTGGCACTCTAGGTACGGAGCTGTCACCACGACACCCTAGGTACGAGACTCCGGGTATAGAGATATTCGGCGACACCTTGGGTATGAGGTTTAGCTTGCCAGGTACGGCACTCCGGGTATGGAGATATTTCGGTGACACCTTGTGTATGAGGTTTAGCTTGCCAGGTACGGCACTCCGAGAATGGAGCAGGGTTCGAGAATAAACAAGCCGAGAATGGCACTCCGAGAATGGAGCAGAGTTCGAGAATGAACAAACCGAGAATGGCACTCTAAGAATGGAAGATCAGCATCAGTATCAGTTCGGCCGGGTATGGCACTCTGGGGCGAGGCCCACATCATTATCAGTATCAGTCTTGCTGGGTATGGCACTCTGGGGGCGAGGCCCACATCAGACATCAAATTAGTTTTGCCAGGTACGGCACTCCGGGTACGGTGATATTTCGGTGACACCTTGGGTATGAGGTTTAGCTTGCCACGTACGACACTCTGGGTATGGAGATATTTCGGTGACACCTTGGGTATGAGGTTTAGCTTGCCAGGTACGGCACTCCGGGTATGGAGACATCAGATCAGTTTGCCAGGTACAACACCCTAGGTAAAGGGTTAGCACACCAGGTACGGCATTCAGACCAGTGCGACACCCTAGGTACGGGGTTAGCACTCAGACATTTGTGGCACTCTAGGTACGGAGGCGTCACCGCGACACCCTAGGTACGAGGTTAGCATTCAGACATTTGTGGCACTCTAGGTACGGAGGCGTCACCGCAACACCCTAGGTACGGGGTTAGCATTCAGACATTTTTGGCACTCTAGGTACTGAGAGGTCACCGTGACACCCTAGGTACGGGGTTAGCATTCAAACATTTATGGCACTCTAGTTACGGAGGCGTCACTACGACACCCCAGGTACGGGGTTAGCACTCAGACATTTGTGGCTCTCTAGGTATGGAGACGTCACCGCGACACCCTAGGTACGGGGTTTGCATTCAGACATTTATGGCTCTCTAGGTATGGAGATGTCACCTCGACACCCTAGGTACGGGGTTAGCACTCGTACATTTGTGGCACTCTAGGTACGGAGGGTGTCACCGCGACAACCTAGGTACGCGGTTAGTACCCAGACATTTATGGCTCTCTAGGTACGGAGACGTCACCGCGACAACCTAGGTACGAGCTTAGCATTCAGACATTTGTGGCTCTCTAGTTATGGAGGTGTCACCGCGACACCCTAGGTACGGGGTTATCATTCAGACATTTGTGGCACTCTAGGTACAGAGGCGTCACCGCGATACCCTAGGTACGTGGTTAGAACTCAGACATTTGTGGCTCTCTAGGTAGGGAGACGTCACCGCCGCACACACATAGGTACGGGGTTAGCATTCAGACAGTTGTGGCTTTCGTGGTACGGAGACGTCACCGCGACACCCTAGGTACGGGGTTAGCATTCCGACATTTGTGGCACTATAGGTACGGAGAGTCACCACCACGACACCCTAGGTACGGGGTTAGCACTCAGACATTTGTGCACTCTAAGTACGGAGGTGTCACAGCAGACACAGCGACACCCTAGGTACGGGGTTAGCACTCATATATTTATGGCTATCTAGGTACGGAGATGTCACCGCACCGCGACACCCTAGGTACGAGGTTTGCATTCAGACATTATGGCTCTCTAGGTATGGAGATGTCACCTCGACACCCTAGGTACGGGGTTAGCACTCGTACATTTCTGGCACTCTAGGTACGGAGGTGTCACCGCGACAACCTAGGTACGCGGTTAGTACCCAGACATTTATGGCTCTCTAGGTACGGAGACGTCACCGCGACAACCTAGGTACGAGCTTAGCATTCAGACATTTGTGGCTCTCTAGTTATGGAGGTGTCACCGCGACACCCTAGGTACGGGGTTATCATTCAGACATTTGTGGCACTCTAGGTACAGAGGCGTCACCGCGATACCCTAGGTACGTGGTTAGAACTCAGACATTTGTGGCTCTCTAGGTAGGGAGACGTCACCGCGACACCATAGGTACGGGGTTAGCATTCAGACAGTTGTGGCTTTCGTGGTACGGAGACGTCACCGCGACACCCTAGGTACGGGGTTAGCATTCCGACATTTGTGGCACTATAGGTACGGAGGAGTCACCACGACACCCTAGGTACGGGGTTAGCACTCAGACATTTGTGGCACTCTAAGTACGGAGGTGTCACAGCGACACCCTAGGTACGGGGTTAGCACTCATATATTTATGGCTATCTAGGTACGGAGATGTCACCGCGACACCCTAGGTACGGGGTTAGCATTCAAGACATTTGTGGCTCTCTAGGTACGGAGGCGTCACCGCGACACCCTGTAGAGTTTCAATCAAGTCCCAAGATCAACAAACATGCATAAAAACGAGTTGAATACACAAAGGAGTAAGGCGGAATTCATACTCACATTGATGGGTTTGATGCTAGGAAGAACAAGACCAAAAACGCACTGCATGTTGCTGCTCGACAGTGAGCTGCGAATGGTAGGGGTTGCACGGTGGTGGGGTGTCTTCCTCCTTGTTCATTCGGCCATGGATGACTCCATTGAAGCTCCAAGCTTCAAGCTTTCCAAGCTCACAAATTTGTTTCCCTATCACCTATGTATAACCCAAGGTGTGCTAGCACTTCTGTTTTGCAACAAAAACATCTCCCACTTGCTTCTCTTTTGCGTCGGCGGCAGTGACCAAAATGGAGAAGAACAATTTTGGCTCAAAGCCGTGTGTAGGGAGAAGAGAAAAATGAAGAGTTTTGGCTCCAAAGCCTAAAACGTGAATCACACAACTAAGAGAGAGAAAGTGTAAAAGCTTTTATATTTTCCAAATTTAATTAAAGCCATTTACCACTTTTTATTTCTTTTAAACAATTCATTTTACTTTTCAAAAAAGCAAAGTCAAAAGGTCAAAAGCAAAAAGCAAAAATGCTTTTTCAATCATCTATCACTTTTTCACATCAAGTCACTTTAATAAAGTGACAACATGTCATGTCACATCACATCACTCAAAGTGACAAGTGATTTGACAATTGATGCGACTAGTGATTTGACGCTTGATGTGACTTGCGTGCCGTGCTCGAATTCGAAATGCGAATGCGCTTGCAATCACTCTCGGGCTCGGGTTCGCTAATTCTAAATTAACGAATTTTCCGTCGCGTCGTAATTAAATGATTACGCCTAGCGAAATCACTATTCACGTCGCTAACGAATTAATTCTAAATTAATTCGTTCGCCCGAATTAAAATCTAATTTTAATTCCGCGTCGAAATCCAATTTCTAATAATATATCAAATATATTATTTTATCGATTAATTCCAAATTAATCGTTCTCTCTCTTTAATTAATATTTTATCCCAAATAAAATATCTCCGCAATTAATCCCAGATTAATTTTCTCTCTCTTCTAATTAATCCTAGATTAATTAAGTGCGAGTTATACATCATCGGTGAATCTTCAGGAAGCGACCCATGAGATCTCCGGATATGTTGGCAGTAAATACGGTCGTCGGATAATCCGAACACGTAAGTACCTCGTACTACGTTTATACCGATTTACAAGACAATGTTGGCTTCTAGCAAAGCGCCATGCCTACCCAATTCTCCAGAAATATTCTTACAGGAATATATAGATCTGTATCAAGCGTAGTATACCGTAGTATTGTGTATATCGGCCCAGTATCGGATAGTCACGTGCTAGGGCTGGGGCTGGATAAGTGTCTGCCCGCGTCGGAAGTACATGTCAGATATCTGGTAACTAGTCTCTATAATCAGATATTCATGACCTGGTCATAATATCATGATTGGATGCGCATCACTTAAGAGCACTAGTACCGTATCCTGCGTGACATCATCTCCAATATGACTGAAGTGATACTTCCGTCTTGACATCACACCCAATACACTACGACTCTCTGATAAACCCAGAAGTGGTGTACACAGAACCGGTTAAAGCCCTGTACCACCAAGACCAAAGTCTACCGATTATCGCAAGTATTAGCGATGCAAGTCTCAGGTTAAGATTATACACACCTACCTTGATTTCGGCCTCCCATAGACACATAGTCATAATACCAATGGGATTCCGAGGGGTCTATCTAGAGCGAAGCTGTTTCCCGTACCATCGGTGAAACACGACCTCATATCGCACTTGCATAAGTATCCAATACTTATATATGAGAACTATGACGTTGTGCCCTCACAACGCACACAAGTGCAATACTAGCCTATTCCGCATTATCGATGTCCAGTCTCGATAATACTCCGGCTAGGGATATTAATGATTAATCCTTAGTGGACTGATACTGTCTCATATCATATCAATCCAGGAACTAATCATATGGACCTCTCTTCATTTATATATCTATGGTGATTTAATCACAAATGATGAGAGTGCAATTTCCTTGTCACATAGTTAATTTGCTACAACAACACAATGATCTGTGCAAATAGTGACGTTATGGGGTCATTTTGTCCAACAATCTCCCACTTGGCACATAGCCAGTCACTCAAGTGTCCCACACACCGAACTATGTACGGTTCGCTCAAATTGCTGAGGAAAGGTTTTCGTCAGCGGATTTGCGTAATTATCTTCTGACGCGATTTATACGATCATCACATCGCCACGATGTATGATCCGAACGAATCAGATGATATAGAAGTATATATCTGGATCGTCGATGAGACCATTAATTCTTTAGCTTGTGCTGACGCCTAGCTCAGCCGCTAACAGAACTATATCTAATCTAATTAGATTTATTATCGATCCAAATGGCTTCTATTGCTGCCTCAGCTGCAGCAATAATCCGCATTTGTTGTTAATTCGGCAACAGTTATCTTACTCGGAATATTTCCAGCTTACTGTCCCGATATTCAAACTTTATAGTACCGCAGTATTTACCGGTTTGGAAACTTACAGCAGTGATCCTAGTCACTTCAAGTTCTCCATCTCCATAGTTTAAGACAACATCTTTAGTTCTCTCAGATACTAACAGATGTTCCTAATCTTCAATCCAGTGACTATCACTTGGATTGACCCGATTGTGACTCCATATGCTCAAAGCGTATGAGACACCATATCAAGTACATTTTAAATGTACAATTTCCAGAGAGTGTTAACCAACTCCAAATCTATCCCAGTAGATCTTATTCCTCGAATAAAGGTTGTTACTCCCCAGAATTCTACGGAGAATTTCTATTGAAAGCCAAGCTTTCATCAATTGCTATATGGGAATTTCATTGTCAGTGCCCTCCCACTAACCTCCTTATATACACAAGAATTATTTTGTTTTTGAGTCAAATCATAAACCATTATGATTATTTCAAAACGTCAGTTCCAAGAACCTTATGCTTGTTTCAATCCAAACATGGATCGAATAACCCGCAAACCTTGTTTGTCGGTTATATAAAATCATCAGGATGTTGTAAGCATCCTCCAAAAGGTTTCCTTTTCAGGAAAGCGATTTTGATCTGCAACTGACACATTTCATAAATGAAATATGCAGTTATCAACAAGCATCTTCAAAATGGATTTACCATGGCAACAGGTAAAAGGTTGAATCGTTATTAACACAATGTTGATAATGATACCTTTCCGCCAAAAGCCCAGCTTTGTACGTTGGTATGTTGCCTTCCATGTATGTCTTCCTTGAAGACGTTTAATGTACCAATAAGCACAATGCCTTGTGGTACAACAACTAGTATCCAAAATAGTTGTTATACATGGAATCATTTCGGACTCATGGCACTTTGCATAATAAGGAGTCGATACCTACTCGTATCACTTCCTCATACGTAATCAGTTGGTGTACCTTAAAAGATTAACATCTTTATGAGATGAGATCAGAAACCCATACCCCAGGTTGTTTTCTGACTCTCTCTGATCTACGCGGTTTCTTGTGTATTTGAAGATTAATGGTATAGATTCATCATAGATGAACTATTTGTGTTCCATTAAGGACTTCGTGACTAGAACAGTATTACTCCAATTTTCATCGAGTATCACTCTCCTCCCACTGACCACTGTTGGACAAAATGACCCATAGCGTCACTATTTGCACAGATCATTGTGTTGTTGTAGCAAATTAACTATGTGACAAGGAAATTGCACTCTCATCATTTGTGATTAAATCACCATAGATATATAAATGAAGAGAGGTCCATATGATTAGTTCCTGGATTGAGATGATATGAGACAGTATCAGTCCACTAAGGATTAATCATTAAATATCCCTAGCCGAAGTATTATCGAGACTGGACATCGATAATGCGGAATAGGCTAGTATTGCACTTGTGTGCGTTGTGAGGGCACAACGGCATAGTTCTCATATATATAAGTATTGGATACTTATGCAAGTGCGATAGGAGGTCGTGTTTCACCGATGGTACGGGAAACAGCTTCGCTCTGGATAGACCCCTCGGAATCCCATTGGTATTATGACTATGTGTCTATGGGAGGCCGAAATCAAGGTAGGTGTGTATAGTCTTAACCTGAGACTTGCATCGCTAATACTTGCGATAATCGATAGACTTTGGTCTTGGTGGTACAGGGCTTTAACCGGTTCTGTGTACACCACTTCTGGTTTATCAGAGAGTCGTAGTGTATTGGGTGTGATGTCAAGACGGAAGTATCACTTCAGTCATATTGGAGATGATGTCACGCAGGATACAGTACTAGTGCTCTTGAGTGATGCGCATCCAATCATGATATTATGACCAGGTCATGAATATCTGATTATAGAGACTAGTTACCAGACATCGGACATGTGCTTCGGACAGGGCAGACACTTATCCAGCCCCAGCCCTAGCACGTGACTATCCGATACTGGGCCGATATACACAATACTACGGTATACTACGCTTGATACAGATCTATATATTACTGTAAGAATATTTCTGGAGAATTGGGTAGGCATGGCGCTTTGCTAGAAGCCGACCTTGTCTTGTAAATCGGTATAAACGTAGTACGAGGTACTTACGTGTTCGGGTAGTCCGACGACCGTATTTACTGCCAACATATCCAGAGATCTCATGGGTCGCTTCCTGAAGATTCACCGATGACGTATGACTCGCACTTTAATTAATCTGGGATTAATTGAAGAGAGAGAAAATTAATCTGGGATTAATTGCGGAGATATTTTATCTGGGATAAAATATTAATAAAAGAGAGAGAACGATTAATTTGGAATTAATCGATAAAATAATATATTTGATACATTATTAGAATTAGATGTCGACGCGGAATTAAAATTAGATTTTAATTCGGGCGAACGAATTTAATTAGAATTAATCGTTAGCGACGTAAAATAGTGATTTCGCTAGGCGTAATCATTTAATTACGACGCGACGGAAAATTTGTTAATTTAGAATTAGTGAACCCGAGCCCGAGAGTAATTACGAGCGCATTCGCATTTCGAATTCGAGCGCGGCACACAAGTCACATCAAGCGTCAAATCGCTAGTCGCATCAATTGTCAAATCACTTGTCACTTTGAGTGATGTGATGTGACATGACATGTTGTCACTTTATTAAAGTGACTTGATGTGAAAAAGTGATAGATGATGGAAAAGCATTTTTGCTTTTTGCTTTTAACCTTTTTGACTTTGCTTTTTTTGAAAAAGTAAAAATGAATTCTTTAAAAGAATAAAGTGGTAAATGGCTTTAATTAATTTTTGGAAAATATAAAAGCTTTTACACTTTCTCTCTCTCATTTTTTGTGATACACGGTTTTAGGCTTTGGAGCCAAAACTCTTCATCTTTCTCTTCTCCCTAACACACGGCTTTGAGCCAAAATTGTTCTTCTCCATTTTTGGTCACTGCCGACGCAAAAGAGAAGCAAGTGGAGATGTTTTTGTTGCAAAAAGAAGTGCTAGCACACCTTGGGTTATACATAGGTGATAGGGAAACGAATTTGTGAGCTTGGAAAGCTTGAAGCTTGGAGCTTCAATGGAGTCATCCATGGCCGAATGAACAAGGAGGAAGACACCCCACCACCTTTGCAGCCCCTACCATTCGCAGCTCACTGCCGAGCAGCAACATGCAGTGCGTTTTTGGTCTTGTTCTTCCTAGCATCAAACCCATCAATGTGAGTATGAATTTCCGCCTTACTCCTTTGTGTATTTGACTCGTTTTTATGCATGTTTGTTGATCTTGGGACTTGATTGAAACTCTACAATGGTATCAGAGCTAATGGTTGCATAAAAACGAATTATGGTTCTTGAGCAAATTTGGGCTTTTGATTTAAGCATGATTTGAATGAATTGTTTGTTTAAGAATGCTTGTATATGATTTAATTAGAGTTATATGTAATCAATTTGAAGAAAATTGATTGGATTGATTTTCCCCAATTTGCTTAATGTTGGCCAAAACTTTAAATTTGGGTAAATGTTTGTTGAGATGATTTGAATGAATTGATTGTTTAAGTATGCTTATAACATGTTTAATTTCATTTTGGTTGGACCAATTTGTTGAAAATTGTCTTGGAATTATTTTCCCCAAATTTCATGAGTTGGCCGAATGTATTGATGTATTTTGATTCTTGGAATTTTTGATTTTTGATTCATTTGATGAATTGAATCTATTAGGTTGATGTTAATTTGAATCGATTGGATTGGATTTCGAATTGGACAAAAACCCCAAAATTTTCACCTTGGCCGAATGGTCTTATTGCCCTAATGTCTTGGGATTTTTGATTTTTGACAATTGGATGTTGGAAATCATTCGGGATGATGATTTGATGTCGATTACGGAATCAATTGGATTGAATTCGAATCGGACGAAAAATCCCCAAATTGCCAAAGTATGTCATGAAGCTTGAAATTGGGTAAAATTGATTTAAGTATGCTTGAATGTATTTTAATTGATGATTGATTAGATCAATTTGATGAAAAAGTGTTTGGAACAATTTTCCCCAATTTGGTGTCATGGCCGAAAATATGAACCCTAATATTGTCTTGGATTTTTTGATTTTTTTGTTCATTGGATGACTTAGAAATCATTAGGGATGTTGATTTTATGTTTGATTGGGTCATTGGATTGAATTTGATTTGGGCATAATTTCCCTCTTTGGCCGAGACACTTGAAGCATGAAATTGGGTTTGATTTTGATTTAATTTATGTTGGACATGATTAATTGTGTTAGGCATGATTAATTGACAAATTTGATGTTTTGGAAAATTTGATTTGGGTAATTAATAATGCTATGCACTTTGTTTAATTGAATTGTAAATTGGATTTTGTAATTTAATTAAAATGGGCCTTAAAATTGGATTTGGGCTTTTTAAGTTGTTATTGGGTTTATTGGACTTTGTTGTACAAAGTTGGTTTAGGCCAAAATTGGTTGGATCCAATTAGGCCCAAAACCGCTTCCAAAAGGCCCAAATGCGACTAATGAACCTTTAACGTTTAATTGGGCCTAAATTAATTTATGGGCTTATGGGGTATCTCCCGGATTGGACTTTGGTTGTGGGTTTGACCCGAGTTGACCAAAAGTCCACGCCTCAAGAAATTAATTAAAAGCCCATTGGACTTTAATTAAATTAATATTGGATATTAATCGGGCTTTGAGACCCGTAACGATTAAATTTGGAATTTAAGTCGTAAAGGTTTATTTTATAAAGTGTAATATTAATTTGGAATTAAATAATGAATTAGAATTAAATACGTATTAAATTGCATTTAATCATGTAATTTAATTTAATTCGTAGAAATCGTACTTTGAGTAAGTGTTCGCAATACGAGTTTGACTCGAACAAAATCAAATCTTTGTTTGAACATTGGATGATCACTAATTATCAAGATTAATAATTTGATTGATTGATTGATAACATGCTTGTATGAATACATGGTTGATGTTTTGAATAATGTATATGGGATGGATATTAGTCGGGTGGGGCGATTTGGAAATTGTAATAAATTTGATTTATTAAATTGGACCTGGCGTGTCCAGCCTTATCTCCTATTTCTCTTTGTATTCTCTTCTCACCTATTCCCCTCTATGTATATGAGGTTTCTTTAGAAGTGTAGTGTAACGGGTAGAAGAAATATTTGTGCTAGCGGGAGAGAGAAAATGAGAGATTTGATCTAGGATCAATGTGTAAAATATCCATCCGCATATCATTATTATTTTACATATGCGCTTTATTATGTGTTTAGAATGCATGTTTAAGGGTGTATGATGATGAGACCTTAACAAAGATAATTAAAATTGGTAGCCAATTTGCACGCGAAAAACCCTCGTTAAATATCAAGCGTTTTATTTTCCTTCCATTGAGTGATTCTTACTCAAGATCCGAGATTGGCAGGGGTTGTTGGCCAAAGTCAAGCTCTTGTCCGTCGAAGATGTGTGTTTGAATCACGAGGCTTTGTTCCATATTGGTGTCGTGTCCAAGTTGTGGTTTGTTGGCCAAATCAAGACCACTTCTTGTCCATTGACATTGATTACGAAGCTTCCATGTCAATGGGTCCGCGCTTGACTGGATCACTAGGTTTGTTGTGCCAAAGCCAAGACCTAGTTGATTCAGAGGAAAAAAGGTTAGGTAATACATTGGATGTATTGGCATATATAAGATATATGTTTAGGATTTGGATATCCGCCTACTGGATCTAGGAATTGGATGAGATCCATTGATCTTCGAGATCTACCTAGTTAATTATCATACAATTTGTTGGCCAAAGTCAAGATTGTGTGATATTTAACGGATCCTAGCCCACTAGGAAACACTGTTTCCCGAGTACTCGACAGAGGTTAGAGGCTCGACGAAAAATAGTGGGAGGCAAGAATTGAATTTGCAATACTCGTTCAATTGCTCGCCAAATGCGCTCATTTAAATTATTTCGTCGTAATATTAAATGTTAGTTGGACTAATATTTTAATTGTTGTTTTAATAAACAGTTGGACTGTATTATACTTGATTATATATAATTGGATTATATTAATCAATATATTTGAATTATTTTAATTTCAGTTTACAGTTGATTTTATAATTGGATTATAGTAATCAATGTAATTGAGGTTAATTAATTTGGATTATATTTGATTATATAGTTGGACTATTATAATCATTATAATATATATAGTACCACTAATCGTTGATTAAATAGTTGGACTATTGTAATCAAGATAAAATTGAAAAGTTGGATATTTAAAATATAATCTGGGATTAAAATATTTTAAATGATTTAATTTTCAAATTGGGAATAAATAATAGGTTACTTTATTTAATAAATAACTTATTATACCTTAAGCCCAAAATTAAGCAAAATAAGTAGAGCATAAAGTCTTTGGAAGATTTATGTGATGATGACTTTAATGCTTAATTTAATAATACTTGTCATAAATCTTATTTTAGATTTAGAAGTCTTAAAATTGCAATTTATAATTCTTGGAGAATTAATTGACTATTCTAGAGGAGATAAAGTCAAAGTTTGCAATTGGGCATGTAGCACGAGGTGCACATCGCTTCGATATTCTAAGAACCCAAGGCTTGGCCTAAGGTTTCTGAAATATTGAAAAGGATAATTGACATATCCCAAAGTGACTACCATTTGGATATGGCAGACACGAAGGAATTAAAGAAATGGCAAGGCTCTTACTTTCAAAATGTTTGTCTTAGTTATGTTCACAGCTAGTATTGAAATTAGATTTTAAATACTTAGTGTGGTACATAAAATATATGTATTGATGTTCAGAATCTGCTTTGAGCAGGATACTGACTTCAAGCCGAGATCTCTCTGCGAATCGGAAACGGGACGAAAGTCGCTGTTTCGACCGTAGATACCTAAGTTTAGGAACTACCCTTTGGGTATATACTTAAATTAGGAACTGTTATAATGTAACTAGTTTGACTAGAGACATTATCTCTATATCAGTGTTTAATCCGTTGCGGATAAAACCTTTTATTTATAGAACACTAAGTGTTTTATTATATAAAGATGATACTGAGATAAATACATTAGATATAAATAACAGAATTTATATTTTGAATATAAATAAAATCTCAAACATATAAAATGACAAATAAATAGCTCAAATTGATTTGATCAATAGAGACTTATTTGTGGCATTGTTGTCTAGGACACATTTTAATTAGACTCGTATATCCACACTTTTGAAGAGTGGGTACTAGGACTGATTTGACTATTCAAATAAGGTCTGCGAATCTAGTTTATTAGGTAAAGTACCTAAAATACTATTTACTTGGTAATAGTATAAGGGCCACCGACCTATTAGCCATATTCATGGTGAAGTAAGTGGGCCCATATCTAGCTAGGCTAGATGTGAACATGAATATTTCGTGACCTTAAACGGATGTGGCATCACGTTATGGTTATGTGTTTCTTTTGAAGAACACAAATCGGAAACTTTTAGAGTTTCGACACGAAATAGAAAAACAGATCGGCTATAGTATTATACCGTCACGGTAAGACCGTAATGAAAAATACTTAAGCAATAAGGTTCTTATATACTTGAAAGAGTATAGTATTCTTTCAAATTAGGACTCCTCCCGGAACACGTCAAAGTGACGATGTGTCCGAACGGATTAACCGAATCATGTTAGACATGATAAGGCTAATCATGAGTCGCTCTGAGCTACCATTTCCTTCAACGGATAAGTTTTAACAGTGCAATAACTTATTTAGAATAAGGTTCCATATAAATCTGTTTGACAGATATCATATAGGATATGAACAGGAAAGAAACGGGGTTTCTCATTCCTGTATAATTTGGGTATGCCAGGCATAACGTTTGGATGATACCAAACTAAGGACCCAAATTGGATAAGTGCCAATATAGGTTATCCTAAGGGAAACCTTAAGTATAGTACTTATAAATCTCACATGAGAACAATGTGATTGTTGCTCACCATGCGGTTTTTCCTGAGAGGAATACCGATATGCAGTGGTCAGTGGGAGGATAGTTATACTCAATGAAAATCGGAGTAATACTGTTCTAGGCACGAAGTCCTTAATGGAACACAAATAGTTCATCTATGATGAATCTATACCATTAATCTTCAAATACACAAGAAACCGCGTAGATCAGAGAGAGTCAGAAAACAACCTGGGGTATGGGTTTCTGATCTCACCTCATAAAGATGTTATCTTTTAAGGTACACCAACTGATTACGTATGAGGAAGTGATACGAGGTATCGACTCCTTATTATGGCAAAGTGCCATGAGTCCGAAATGGATTCCATGTATAACAACTATTTTGGATACTAGTTGTTGTACCACAAGGCATTGTGCCTATTGGTACATTAAACATCTTCAAGGAAGACATACATGGAAGGCAACATACCAACGTACAAAGCTGGGCTTTTGACGGAAAGGTATCATTATCAACATTGTGTTAACAACGATTCAACCTTTTACCTGTTGCCATGGTAAATCCATTTTGAAGATGCTTGTTGATAACTGAAACCTTTTGGAGGATGCTTCCAACATCCTGATGATTTTGTATAACCGACAAACAAGGTTTGCGGGTTATTCGATCCATGTTTGGATTGAAACAAGCATAAGGTTCTTGAACTGACGTTTTGAAATAATCATAATGGTTTATGATTTGACTCAAAACGAAATAATTCTTGTGTATATAAGGAGGTTAGTGGGAGAGAGCACTGATAATGAAATTCCCATAAAACAATCGGTGAAAGCTTTGCTTTCATAGAAATTATTCTCCGTAGAATTCTGGGGAGTAAACAACCTTTATTCAAGGAATAAAGATCTACAGGGATAGATTTAGAGTTGTTAATGTTAGACAGTAATGACCCATAGCGTCACTATTTTGTAAATGATATTGTATTATTGTACAAAATTAACTATGTAGTAATGAAATTTGCCTTTTACCGTTTTTGTAATTTATTTACTTTGACATATAAATGGTAAAAGTCCCTATGATTAGTTCCGGATTGTGATGATATGAGACGGTAACAATCCATAAAGGTTTAATCATTAAATATCCCTAGTCGTAGTATTATCGAGATTGGACATCGATAATGCGGAATAGACTAGTACTGCACTTGTGCATGTTGTGAGGGCACAACGGCATAGTTCTCATATATTTAAGTATTGGATACTTATGCAAGTGCGGTAGGAGGTTGTGTTTTACCGATGGTACGGAAAACAGCTTCGCTCTGGATAGACCCCGCGGAGTCCCATTGGTAGTATGTCTGCGTGTCTATGGGAGTCCGCTTCAGGGTAGGTGCATATGATCTTAACCTGAGACTTGCATCGCTAGTACTTACGACAATCGGTAAACTTTAGTTTTGGTGGTCCAGGGCTTTAACGGGTTCTGTGTACACCTCTTCTGGGTTTATCGAGAATCGTAGTGTATTGGGTGTGATGTCAAGATGGAAGTATCACTTCAGACATATGGAGATGATGATCGCGAGGGATACAGAACTAGTACTCTATAATGGTTGCAACCATCGGGATAATATGACTAGGTCAGGATTATCCGATTCAAAGAGACTGGTTGCTTGATGTCCGATATGTGTATCGTACGGGGCAGACACATCTCCAGCCCCAGGCCTTACATGTGATCATCCGATACTAATTCGATATACACTATACTACGGTATACTACGCCTGTTATAGATCTTATATTCCAATAAGAATATTTCTAGAGAATTGGGTAGACATGGCGTTTTGCTAGAGGCTAACCTTGTCTTGTAAATCGGTAAAAACGTAGTACTTGGTACGTACGTGTTCGGATAGTTCGACAACCGGATTTACTGCCAAAATATCTAGAGATCTCTTGGGTCGCTTCCCGAAGATTCACCAATGACGTATGATTCAAACTCGATTAATCTTGGATTAATTACGGAGAGACTTTATCTTGGATAAAGTACTATATAAAGAGAGAGAACGATTAATTTGGAATTAATCGTAAAATTATTATATTTGATATAATAATCGAAATTCGATTTCGACGCGAAATTAAAATTAGATTTTAATTCGGGCAAACGAGTTAATTTAGAATTAATTCGTTAGCGACGTAAATAATAATTTCGCTAGGCGCAATTATTTATTTAAATTCGATTTAATTAACGTCGCGACGTAAGTTCGGTATTTCGGAAATATCAAACCCGAACGCGTGAGTGCACGTGGGCCCACTTTCATTTGGAAACGTGTGGGGCCCACATGACACATGTCATTATATGCATTATTTAATTGTTGATGCATTGCATGGAGATAGTGTACAATGCACTCAAGGGTATTGCATGGAAATTGAGTGTTTGACACTCTAAGCCATTGCATGATTTGTGTCATAAGTTTATTATTAATTAATAAATATTATGGCATAAATATAAATTGATTTTTGAAAGCAAAAATCATTACTCTTTCTCTTCTCCTCTTGACCGAAACTGTCACAGTTTCACAGCTCTCCATTTTCAGGTTTTTGTTGCAAAAGCTTGAAGATTTTGTGATTGTTTGGAACATTAAATCACATTCAAGGCTAGCACCTTCAAGGGATCATACAAAGGTGTTATGGGAAACTCATCTTAGAGCTTGGAAGGATCAAAGAAAGCTTGGAGCTTCCCAACTCACCTTGGCCGAAACCCTCACTGCACAAAGGAGAAATTTTTCATTTCATCAACGCATCCGCATTCCGATCTTTGTTAGTATGATTCCGCCATACTTCAATATTGTTCATTCATTTATATGTTTTGCTTGTTCTTTTGATCTTGGGACATGGATTAGATTTTCCAACAATGGTATCAGAGCTTAAAGAGCATGCAAATATATTAGGGTAATATTTGGGCAAAATTGATTGAAGCATGATTTGATGATTTTGATTGATTAAGTATGCTTAAATGTATGTTACATTATGGTATACATTATCAATTTCATGAAAAATAAATTGGATTAATTTTTCCCCTCTTGGAGAGGCTTGGCCGAATACTACCTAGACCATGGAGATGATGATTTGTTGTTTATAAGATAATTGGATGACTTTAAACGAACATAAAATGACGATTTGTGATTCGATTGGATTGAAAACGAAATCGGTAATTTTTCATCACCTTGGCCGAATGCATGGAAGAAGATTAAGGACTTGATTTGTTGATTAAATAATGTTGGACATATATTTAAGATAAAAATATGATTAATGGATTAATTTGATATTTTGGGAATATTGATTTAAAGGATTAATCATGATAATACACTTTAATTAATTAAGTTATAAAATTTGGAATTTTAAAATTTGGTTAATTGGGCTTAATTTTGAATTGGGCCTAAAACTATTATATTTGGACATAAATGGGCTTGGTTGGGCCAAGTAGATTTGGACCATTTGGATTGGATCCAAAATGGGCCTAAATCACACCATTTAAGTCCAATGTAATAAATGGGCTTTTATGTTTAATTGGGCCTTATGGGCTTGATATTGATTTTATGGCAAATGAGGGTGATTCCTTATTAGGCTTGGAATTTGGGTTTGACCCACATTGACCAAGGCCCAAGCCTAATGAAATCAATAGAAAGCCCATCGGACTTTAATTAAACGAACATTAGATGTTAGTTGGGCTTTGAGACCCAATAGTACTAGATTTGGAATCTAAGTCATAAAAGCACAATAAAAGTGTAAATATTTAATTTAGAATTAAATAAAAGGATTAGTATTGAATACGACTTAAATTGGATTTAACGAGTAGTTCGATATAATTCGTGAATTCATACTATAAGTATTTATTCTCAAAACGAGTTGGACTCGCGCAAATGCAAACAATTGTTTGAACATTGTATTGTCACCTAATTAAAGACTAATTAAATGGATTTGATTGGTTGTATAACATGCCTTGAATGAATGAATGTGGATGTGTTGTATGAATAGTGTATATCGGATGGATATTAGAAGGGAAGGGTAATTTTAGAAATTATTGTAAATTTGGAATTTATAAATTGGACCTGCGTGTCCAGCCTTATCTCTTTATCTCTTTGTATTCTCTTCTCACCTAATTCCCCTCAATGTAAATGAGGTTTCTCTTATTGTATTATGTAATTGGGTAGAAGTAGAATAGTGCTAGCGGGGAGAGGAAATGGAGTGATTTGTTCTAGGAACAAGTTGTTTATATATCCATCCGCATATCACTATTACTTTACTTTACGCGCTTTATGATGTTTTAGAAGCATGATTAAGGGTGTATGATGATGAGACCTAACAAAGATAAATTAATTGGTTGCCAATTACGCAAAAAATCCCTCAAACAATATTAAGCGATTTTCCTTCCGTTGAATGATTCTTTCTCAAGATCCGAAATTGGCATTGGTTTGTTGGCCAAAGTCAAGACCTTTGTCAATTGAGGATGTGTTTGAATCATGAGAGTTTTGTTCCACATCGGTGTCCTGTCCAAGTTGTGATTTGTTGGCCAAAGTCAAGATCACTTCTTGTCCATCGACATTGATTACGAAACTTTCCTCGTCAATGGGTCCCGCTTAACTGGAATCATTAGGTTTGTTGTGCCAAAGCCAAGGCTTAGTTGATTCAGAGGAAGAGGTGGATATGAATAATTCGTACCTTTACGGATGACGCATCACATTTTAGTTATGTGTATCTTATGAGACACAAGTCGGAAACATTTGAGAAATTCAAAGAGTTTCGACACGAAGTAGAAAAACAGACCGGCAAAAGTATTAAGACATTACGGTCGGACCGTGGTGGCGAATACTTGAACAATGAGTTTCTTGATTAATTGAAAGACTATGGTATTCTTTCACAGTGGACTCCTCCTATAACACCGCAATTAACGGTGTGTCTGAAGGGAGAAACCGAACTTTGTTAGACATAGTAAGGTCTATGATGAGTCGAACAAAGCTACCTATTTCCTTATGGGGATATGCATTGAACAGTGTAATAATTATTTTGAATAAGGTTCCGTAGAAATCTGTTCAATAGACTCCGTATGAAATATGGACAGGAAAGAAACCAGGTTTCTCATTCCTGAAGATTTGGGGTTGCTCGGCATATGTCAAACGTTTGGAAGCTACCAAACTAGAACCCAAACCGGATAAATGCCTATTTGTAGGATATCCTAGGGAAAGCAAAGGATATTACTTCTATCACCCACAAGAGAACAAAGTATTTGTTGCTCTACATGCGATTTTCCTTGAGAAGGAATTCCTAAATGCAGTGATTAGTGGGAGGAAAATAGAACTCGATGAAAATCGGAGTGATACTGTTCCTGGCACAGAATCCTTAATGGAACATGAACAGTCCATCAGGGATGAGACTGTACCATAATCTTCGATTACACAAGGACCGCGTAGGTCGGAGAAAGTCAGGAAACAACATGAGAGGTATGGGTTTCTGATCTCACCTCATGTAGATATTAATCTTATTGAGGAAGACGAGCCGGCTACGTATGAGGAAGCGATACAAGGTATCGACTCCGGTTTATGGCAAAATTCCATGAATTCCGAAATGGATTCCATGTACACCAACCATGTTTGGACACTGGTTGATGCACCAGAAGGCGTAAAGCCTATTGGTTGCAAATGGGTCTTGAAGAAGAAGACTGACATGGATGGCAACGTACAAACGTACAAAGCTAGGCTTGTAGCGAAGGGGTATCGTCAACGACATGGTGTCGATTACGACAAAACTTTCTCACCCGTTTCCATGATTAAATCTATTCGGATAATGCTTGCTATTGCTGCATATTTCGATTACGAGATATGACAAATGGACGTCAAAACCGCTTTCCTTAACGGAAACCTTTTGGAGGATGTTTACATGCAACAGTCTGACTGTTTTGTCATACCTAGACTTTCAAACAATGTTTGTAAGTTAAATCGATCCATTTATAGATTGAAGCAAGCATCGCGGTCTTGGAACCAACGTTTTGATGAGATCATAAGAGAATATGATTTCATTCAAAACGAGGATGACCTTGTGTATATAAGAAGGTTAGTGGGAGCGAACTGAAATTCATTGTCTTTTACGTTGATGATTTATTGCTTATTGGCAATGACATTCCTATGTTAACATCAATGAAAGCTTGGCTTTCATTAAAATTCTCCATGAAGGATCTGGGAGAAGCAGCCTTTATTCTGGGAATAAAGATCTACCGGGATAGAT
Source organism: Zanthoxylum bungeanum (assembly GCA_019454045.1). Taxonomy (NCBI): domain Eukaryota; kingdom Viridiplantae; phylum Streptophyta; class Magnoliopsida; order Sapindales; family Rutaceae; genus Zanthoxylum; species Zanthoxylum bungeanum. The sequence continues at coordinate 2,768 of SKCR01007879.1, read as the reverse complement.
CTAGAAAGCTTCTTGGACTCTCCCAGAGCAAATACATTGACAAACTGTTGAATAGATTCAACATGGATCAGTCCAACTGGGGACTGTTGCCAGTGTCACATAGCGTCACACTATCTAAGGACATGTGTCCTAAAACTCAAGATGAGAGAGACAACATGAGTCAGATACCATTCGCCTCGGCAGTCGGATCAATCATGTATGCCATGATATGTACGCGATCTGATGTCTCGTATGTTTTGAGCATGTGTAGTCGCTATCAGGCCAATCCAGGTGAATGTCACTGGATGGCGGTTAAGAATATCCTAAAGTATCTTAGACGAACTAAGGATGCTTTCTTAATCTATGGAGATGGAGAACTTGAGGTAACTAGGTATACCGATGCAAGTTTCCAAACCGATAAAGACGAATGTAAGTCACAATCCGGGTACATATTTTGTTTGAATAACGGAGCAGTAAGTTGGAAATCTTCCAAGCAACAGACTGTTGCCGATTCAACAACAGAAGTGGAGTATAGTGTTGCAACTGAAGCAGTAAAAGAGGTATTTTGGATCCAAAAATTCCTAATTGGATTAGGAGTAGTTCCGTTAGCAGCTGAGCCCGTTCCATTGTATTATGACAATAACGTGGCTATAGCGCAGGATAAGGAACCGCAGTCTCATCAACAATCCAGGCATGTTCTTTGACATTTCCATATGATTCGTGAGATCATACATCGTGGCGATGTGAAGATCGAGAAGGTCGCATTAGAGGACAACATAGCAGATCCGCTGACGAAAGCTGTTGGACAATTATGACCCATAGCGTCACTATTTGTACAGATCATGGTGTTGTTGTACAAATTAACTATGTGACAAAGGAGATTGTACTCTTATCATTTGTGATTAGATCACCTAGATATATAAATGATGAGAGGTCCTTGTGATTTGTTCCTGACGGAGAATGATATGAGACAGTATCAGTCCACGTAGGATAAATCATTAAATATCCATAGTCAGAGTATTATCGAGATTGGACATCGATAAATACGTAAAAGAATAGTATTACAGTCGTGCGCGTTTGTGAGGGCACAACGGCATAGTTCTCACATATTTGGGTATAGGATACTCATGCAAGTGTAATAGGAGGTTGTATTTTACGGATGGTACGAGAAACAGCTTCGCTCTGGATAGACCCCTGCGGAATCTCATTGGTAGTATGACTATGTGTCTAAGGGAGTCTGCAATCAGGGTAGGTGTATTTGGTCTTAACTTGAGACTTGCACCGCTAATACTTGCGACAATCAATATACTTTGGTTGAGGTCGTCCAGGGCTTTAACCGGTTTCTGTGTGTATGCCGATTCTGGGTATTCGAGAATCGTAGTGTGTTGGGTGTGATGTCAAGACGGAAGTGTGTCCTCCAGTCATATGGAGATGATGGTCACGTAGGATACGGGACTGGTTCTCTTAAATGATGCGTAACTATCGGGATATTATGACTAGGTCATGTATATCCGATTATAGAGACTAGTCGCCAGACATCCGATATGTGCTTCGTACGGGGCAGACACAATTCCAGCCCCAGGCCTAGCACGTGATCATCCGATACTGGACAAAAATACGCAATACTATGGTATACTACGCTTGATACAGATCCTTTATTCCTGTAAGGATGTTTCCGGAGAATTGGGGAGGCATGGCGCTTTGCTAGAGGCCAACCTTGTCTTGTAATTCGGTATAAACGTAGTACGATGTACTTACGTGTTCGGATAGTCCGACGACCGAATTTACTACCAACATATCCGGGGATCTCATGGGCCGCTTCCCAAAGATTCACCGATGACGTATAACTCGCACTCTAAATTAATCTGGGATTAATTAGAAGAGAGAGAAAAATTAATCTGGGATTAATTACGGAGATATTTTATCTGGGATTAATTAGAAAAATTAATCTGGGATTAATTAGAAGAGAGAGAAAAATATCAAGTAATGAGACTTCGCGATGTGATTTGCGGATCCTACTCGTTTCAAAATACGAATGTGTCCGCAAACACTTTCGGGCTCAATTTCGCTAATTCCGAATTAACGAATTTCCGTCGCGACGAGAACTAAATAATTATGCCTAGCGAAATCACTATTCACGTCGCTAACGAATTAATTCTAAATTAATTCGCTCGCCCGAATTAAAATCTAATTTTAATTCCGCGTCGAAATCTAATTTCGTTTAATATATCAAATATATTAATTCCTCGATTAATTCCAAATCAATGTTTCTCTCTCTTCAATTGATATTTTATCCTAGATAAGTGTCTCCGAAATTAATCCCAGATTAATTCTCTCTCTCATCATATTAATCCCAGATTATATAAGTGCGAGTCATACGTCATCGGTGAATCTTTGGGACGACCCATGAGATCCCCGGATATGTTGGCAGTAATACGGTCGTCGGTGTATCCGAATCACGTACGTACCAAGTACTACGTTCTACCGATTTACGAGACAAGGTCGACTCCTAGCAAAGTGTTGGTTTCTATAATATGTCCCAAGGAAAGATTAAGCATTTGAAATACAATAAATGAATATATATTTAACTTTGAAGTATGGCGGAATCATACTTACAATGCTTTGTTGATGAAGAAAATCGAACCAAAATGGAAGCTCCAAGTGTTGATTGATTCGGCCAAGAGGAGAAGAAGGTGGAAAGCTCCAAGCTTTGTGAATTCCTTGCTCTATGATGGTTTCCCTATCACCTCTTTTGATCCCTTGAAGGTGCTAGCCTTGCATGTGAGAAG
>SKCR01007878.1:0-24716 GCA_019454045.1 Zanthoxylum bungeanum | reverse complement strand
ATGCACGCAAACACAAAGAAAACAAGAAACATAAATAGAAGAGTAAAATTAAAAATCTAAATCTAAATCTAAACTAAAACCAAAATAGAAATAGAAATAAAATAAATAAATAAATTAGAAAATAAAAATAATAAAAAAATAAAGATGGAACCAAGTTACCGCTTTGTTGTTGACTAAGCAAACCTACTCATGTTGATTGTAAACCGTCTCTCCGGCAACCTCGCCAAAATTTGATCACGCCCAAAAAGTACTTGCGGTTATCGCAGTATAGTTGGGGTGTCGATTCATCAAAGAGATGGTTACAAGGAACTAATTCACTTAAACAAAACGTTAGTAATAACTTAAGTAAAGAGATGGATTGAATTGGTGATGTAAAGTAACGATTATGAAAAGCACTTAAAAGTTATCAGTAGAGAGAAACCGCAAAGCATCGGGAATCCCTCTTGCATCAAATTCCTATATTTAGTTGTTGATTCCTCTGATTACTCAATTGAAGGTTTCACATCCCAAACCATCAATCGGAAGATAATTCAATTCAAAACATATTAAATTCTAACGTAATCGATGAATTATTTTCTCTATGTTAACAACACACTATGTTATCGTTATGACCTATCTAACGTCGACAATATACCCACAGGAAATACTGTAGCAGAAGATCAACTCATAAAACAACATAACCAGTCACAATTGGGTTCCCAAATCACACATAAAAGAAGCATGACTATTTCTATATGCAAGTTGGTAAAACATAATCTCTAGATTCATAATCAAAAGATAATAAAGAATAAAAAATCATCAATTATATTAAATGTTTAAGAGCATTCAGGAATCAAAAACATGAATATAAGAACTTAATTACAAGAGTTCATCCTTAGCTTTGCCTAGGAGATTAGTTCTCCATATAGAAGAAAGACATAGCCTTGATAGATCGGAGGAGCATCTTGTCTGGCATGAAGCTTCCTCATTCTTCTCTCTCAAATATGTGACTTCAACTCATTGTTATGTGTTTTCTCTATGTTTTTCTCCTCTTTTAGGGTTTTGGACGAACTTGGGTTTTTATAGGGAAGTCATGAAGTCCTTATGCGCATAAAACACGACTAAATTAAGTTTTTTGGATCTTTCGGAGCACCGCGGCGCCGGTAAGTGTCGTCGCGGTGCCAAACTTGCTGGAAAATGTATGGAGGCAATGCTGTGGAGGCGCCGCGGTGCCAGGTTATGGGTACCACGGCACCAGTACCTTTCTCTGGTGTTGCTTTTTTGTGTTTCAACTCTTCCCGCATGCTTCTGATGCGTCCGTAAGGTCCCGAAACATGTGTAATTGCTCCAATCTCCATGTTCCATTGCTTTCTAATAACAAAACATAAAATAAACTATAATTAAGATTAAATACATGATAATCAAGCCGAATTAGCGATGTTCAAAATATATTTTCATGCAATTATCAACTCTAAACCGGTCAACACTTAGAATTTTTTTTAGAGCTCAAGTGATCCATAAAAAAGTTCAAAATTTTGATTGAATTTGGTTGGTTCCATTTTATCATTTGGGTGTCCGTGGATGATTATTCATCAAAATTTCTATTGAGGCACCAAATTTCCGTCCAAATTTGCATACGTCCGCAATTTTTTTTTTTTTTTTTTTTGGATAAAGTAAGTATTATAACCAAAAGAAAACTATACAAAGAGCAAAGGGGCATACCCCAGGCAACTAGAGAGGACAAGGCCTCCTAGAAGAAAAGCCGAAAGGCTACAAGCAAAAGAACAATCAGAAGATGTCAACGGGCAAGTGCCAAGAAAAGTGAAGCCATTTATTGTCATAAGATGGTTTCACCTTACGTAAAAGGCTAGCACGATTCCGAAAATCAAAAACAATATCATAAAGAAGAGTAGAAACAGGCCGAAAAGGCATATCATGAGTACGAGCATTCCTCTCCCTCCAAATATGGTAGACTGTCGCTGCAAAGGACAGACGAACCAGAAGGTGACATAGAGAGGCATCGGTGAACTGAGTCTACGTATTTGCTGATTCTTATTCGCATTACTTCGTTTTTGATATATTGGTTTCTTGTTGTTTATGCTAGCTTAAAGATTACATATTGTTGTGAGCTTCTTTGGTAAGTAATATTCACATTATATTGAGTGCAAACACATGAGCTTGTGAGATTGTGAGGTTATATAATTGTTTTCACATATTTGTTACTTCCAATCTGTTTCTTGAAACTTTGAGATGGCATGTACTAGTTTGACAATGGATGAGAAGCTTGAGGATTTAGAAATGAAGTATGAATATGATGGAAAACATGAATGCTGATTTTGATAAGTTGTCCAGGGAAGTAGAGAGTAATCAAACAGACAGTGTTCCCAGAGCACCACCACCTCAGCATATACCGCCACCTATGATGATCTTAATAATGTGGAGGAGAGATTTTAGCCAGGGCCTGATAAGAGGCCTAATATGAGGTTTGATAGGAGGAATGATAGAAGGGATAGGCGATTTGATGGTAGAGGTGCATTTGATGACAAACGTGAAGATTATGACATGAGAGGTTATGGTAGACATGGTGATGTTGATGGTGATTTAAGCAGTATCAACCAAACTTCCAGAACAAGAATGATCCTGAAACGTATTTGGAGTGGGAGAAGAAAATTGAGTTAATTTTTAATTGTCATCATTACTCTGATGAGAAGAAGATCAATATGGCAGCCATGGAATTCACTGATTATTGGTCTTCTTTATTTATTATTCTTAAGTCTGTTGTTAGGAAGGTGGAGACGACTCTCTGTTCTTTCCTTTGGAAGGGTAGTGCGCTCACCTCTTCAGGGGCGAGAGTGGCTTGGAGTAGAGTTTGTTTACCTCTAAAGGAGAGGGGCTGAGGATTAAGAGATTGGATACTTGGAATAGAGCGGCTATTGTTAAGCATGTTTGGTTTCTTTGTTCTGGCCAGGTTTCTTCTTGGTCGACTTGGGTTCAGTCTTACTTGTTGAGGGGGAGAAGTTTTTTGGGAGGTTCCTTGTCCTACAGATTGCTCTTGGAGTTGGCGGAAGATCTTGGAGCTTCGTTCTTGGTCCCGGCGGAGGATGAGAGTTAGGATTGGGAATGGTGAGAAGACTTTATTGTGGTTTGATTATTGGCATCATATGGGTCCAATTGTGGACATGTTGGGTGAGAGAGTGATTTATGACTCTGGCTTGGATAGGATGGCTACAGTTGCTTCCATTATCTCTGATTCCTCTTGGCGGTGGCCCCTAGCTAGATCTGCTACCCTTGTTGATTTGGCTCGGTCCCATATTTCGAATCCTTCTAGTATGAGGGAAGATGTGCTGGTTTGGGAGGACGATAATATATGGAGATTTTCAGTGGATAGTGCTTGGAATGCCATGCGGGCAGTGGGTCTGTTGATGCGTTGGTCTCGAGTTTTTTGGTTCCGGAAGGCCATCCCCTGCCATTCCTTTTTGCTTTGGATGGCTATTCAGGGAAGCCTTTGTACCAAGGATAGTTTGATGAGGTTCGGTATCTCTGCTTACTCGCGTTGTATTCTCTGTGGTTGTTCAAGTGAGGATATTGATCATCTTTTCTTCCACTGCTACTTCTCTTCGAGGGTCTGGTCGGCTGTGCTGGCTATGTGTGGATTAGATTGGAGTTACCGTGATTGGCCTTAGACTGTTGAGTGGATGTGTCAGTTTTCCGACACCTCTTTGTGCCATCTTCTTATTCGGCTGTCTTTTGTTGCGTCAGTCTACCATATTTGGAGGGAGAGGAATACCCGTACCCATGATGGGCCTCTTCGGCCTGTTTCTGTTCTTCTTCGCGATATTGTTTTTGACGTTCAGAATCGTGCTAGCTTATTACGGAAGGTGAATCCATCTTATGACAATAAATGGCTTCACCTTTCTTGGAAATTGCCCGATGACATCTTCTTTTGATCTTATTTTGCTTGTAGCCTTTCGGCTTTTCTTCTAGGAGGGCCTGTCCTCTCTAGTTGCCTGGGGTATGCCCCTTTGCTCTTGTATAATGTTCTTTTGGTTAATATGCTTACCTTATCAAAAAAAAATCCAAAGCCTAAATTCGTGCATGCATGCATGCCCTAGGATTTGAAATTGCTTAATTGACATTAAATGTGTTATTAGCATGCATTTTGGAGAATAAATTGATAACATTGAGTATGGAAGGAAGCCTTTGTGTGTTTGAATGTGTTGAGGGATTATCACTTATGATTTAAAGATACTAAGTAAAGTTTTGTGTTGGGTGATAATGTGAGATGAGTCTTGATCAATGTTGAGGTTTAGAAAGAAAAGTGTTATGTTTGTTTTAGCCTAAGGGTGTGGGGACTGCTTATGAATGGCATTGAAGAGTTGAATCCAGACAGAAGTTCACTGCCTAGGTCTGATTGGGTTGGCGTCGCGACTCTCAAAGCTTAGCATCGGGATATGAAGCAAGCAGAGGCTCTGCCTCAGGTCTGAACTAGTGCACGTCGCGACACGCAATGTCTAGCGTCGCGATGCATGACCAAATTCCTGAATCAGATTTAACCCTTCCAGTTGTAACCTAAGATGTTAGAGGCCACCCTTAGAGTTTCGTATCATCTCATATACACATAATTTATCATGTCACAAACATAGGATATCATAAAGCGATGATAATTTTGAAGTACGTTCCATGATTCATATTCTAATTTAGTTACCTATAAAGATTATCGCATGAATCAAAAATTCCTTCGGTGAAGTGAAGTTATGCTAACGGAACTCCAAATCAGTGAGTGGACAATCTTTCCTTAAGTTGATCTTTTTACATTATGTTGTTTTAAATATCAGATTTACTTTTTCCGCATTTAGGGCATTAGCCAAATTTACTCTCAAATTATTTTGATGAAGAATGCTTTGAAAAATGATTTAAAAAAATAGATGATTTCAAAAGTATGATTTCAGTGATTTCGGGGCGTAGGGGAAAAACCCACCCCAATATGTAACTTGACTCATATATGGAATTGACAGATTCAGATATCGTGTGCACACGCAGTTCAGGACTGGGGATGACAGATGCCTTAGATCCTAGATTCAAAGTCTGGAGGGTTTTATAGATCTGCACCCACGGTTCTAGATTTGTTGGTTGGGGGACAACGATACGTAACGCCCCAAGACCACCAGATTTCAGGGCTAGGGGACGGCAATATGTAACGCCCCTAGACCCTAGTTTCAGGTATAAGTAGTGGCGTGCTTTGGGGGACGACGATACATAACGCTCCCATGCTCAAGTTTTCCGCAGACTTTCAAATAAAGGTTTTCCAGAAATAGATTTTCAGAGACAGCTTTACAGAAAAGATGATTTCAAGAAAGAGTTTTCATTATAAACCATTTTACAAAAGTTTTCAGAAATTTCAAATAGAAGTAGTTTTCGGAAAAGATTTCCAGAAATGAAGTGCTTTCAAATAAGGAAAGAGATTTCAAAAGAGACGACTTGAGATAAATTCAGTTTTAGGACCATGGATCTTTCAAAAAGTATTTGAGTTCTTATTTTATTTTAGCTGTCCACTCACTTAGATCGTTCAAACGATCTAACCCTCTCACTCCCAGTTTATTTGTTTTGTAGGTCACCCAGAGGATGAGCTTGAGAGGATGGATACTAATGGCAATCACTAGGGTGTTCGGTCCACCAGGTCAAGTCAGTGATAGAATCCGGTCATGTCAAATAAATTCCAGTTCCATATATTTTTAAAGTAAAGTTGTGTATAAGTATTTTGACAAGAACTCACTTAGGTCTGAAACCAAGCAAACCCCCAAGCATCTTTCTCAAAACCCCAAGAACTTTGAATACTGATTTTGTAGGAACAAAATCCAACCAAGATCAGCCTCTAACAACCATGAAACTCACGTCCATGATAACCACAAGCATGAAATCAGATTGTATTTTGCTAGCAATGGAGACGCCACTAAGTTGCCAAGCTTAGATAAGTCAATTTGAACTTGAAAAGGGGAATCCCTCCCTCACAAGAAATTTAGCCATAGCCAAAGCTTAAAAGCTTGAAAGTTTCTCAAAATGTTACAAAAAGAAACCCTAAAGGTGTGAATGGACAAAAATATCCCTAAAGTGAAATTACCAAAAGACCTAAAAACTACCCAAAGCTTTCACTCAAGCACGTCCCCAAAAGTCTTTTCCCACCTAAAGTAGCTTAAAATAATGATTAGAAACTAATCTAACTTAAGCTAATTTGAGGTGCTTACATCAAATAGTAAATTGACGTGCTTACTCAATAAGCAAGGTTCTAAGCATAATTAACCCTAATGACCTGGTCAACTAGCTTAATTACATCATAAATAAAGTCAACATGTCGAGCACAAATGACAAAAATGCCCCCATTTGGCCGAATTCAACAAAGTCCCAAAATAGGTCAAATCGGGTCAAAATGGTGCTGGTGCTGAAGCTGCTCTGCTATGCTTCAGTCTGAGCTTATCTGGATCAAATGAAATAGCTTGGGGACCTCTCTGGTTATGCCCATATGTGTCTCTGGTGTGCACTTGACTTGGTTGCTGCAATTGGTCACATAGCTCTGAGCTAGTCCCGCAAATGCCTCTCTGATCTCTTTGCTCTTTGGCGTGTGATTGGACCTGTTGGTAACTGCATGGGTTCCTCCAAGTTGTTAGCTGCATCCTGTAATGTCTCTGTTGTGGTTGGACTCATGTCATATTTTGTATAGAGTTGTTAAGATAATTGATGTTGAGTATTTAGTTGTGTGTATTGTTTTACTTTCTATGTCATTTGTTTGGGAACATGAGATTATGTTTGAGAAAATAGTATCAGTGTTTTTCATAGTTAGAAAGTCAGAAGCTCAGGGGGATATTACAACATATTCCCTACCGGTAGCATCTCTCGCATTGGGGATGTTACAAATATGGTATCAGAGCATGGTCTAGGGAGTCAGTGATTGCAGTGGCTAGAGTGGTGGGGTCTTCTATACGTAGTATGCCCGGGATACTAGTATGTGAGACACTACCTCTCCAGTATCTGATCCTCGAGTGCGTTATGAAGTTATATAGATAGGTTAGTAAAATTCCCAAAGCTATCTGAATCTTCTTCCTGTAAAGTATGTAGGAAAAGACTTTCCTTAGCGCGACGGAAGTTGCTTGTGGTGGCACCGGGTCTAGTATGGATCTTCAAAATTTTCTTTGCCTTCTCCCTTTGTTGTAGTAGCCAAGATCAATCCTTTGGTGTCCAACACTTGGATTAACCACTCGATCTTCCGAACTATGACTCGAAACCAACAAACCGAAGTGTGAGCTTCACTCACAAAGATTAAACCTCTAAATTATTTAAAGATTTAAGATGTCACAATGGTGTTTGGCTTTAGGAATTTCACAACACTTGTGAATGCTAGAACTCTCTCTATTTTCTCTCAAATCTTTTCTCACAACAATTGTGTGAATGAACGCAAAATGTTAACCTTGGGAAGTGAGAGAAATGGTAGAGATTATATTCTCTTACACAAGCCAACTTACCTTGTCATTAAGCATCTAATGCTTTCTTGCAATGGCCAACACAAAAATGTGAATGCCATACCAAAGCATAAGAAATGTTAAGCTAAAGACAATGGCTTTATCATTAAGCATTCAATGCTTTATTTCAATGGCAAACACATAAATGTGGAGGCCATACCAAAGCATAAAATGCATTAGCTAATGACAAAACTATTAAGTGTATCCAAGCCACCTAATAGACATAATTGCTTGGATGACATGGTAAGCCATATGGCTTTGTCTCCAATGGTAAATAAAAATCAATATGAAAATAATGATTTATTTACCTTCAATTATGTTGTAGTAATTATCTCATAATTATTACTAACTTGACTATCTCATAATCAAGACTTGATTATCTCATAATCAAAGAATTCTAGAAAATATTAAGTTAAACTAATTTAACATAGTTTTCATTTGTGACAATAAATATTATTAATCTTATTAATTATATATAAATAAATATAATGTGAGCATATAATTAGACAATCTAATTATACTAGGTTTGCTACAGTTAATCGAGCTAGCACGAGGACCAAATGGACCTACGGTTCCGAGCTCCAATAATTCCAAAATATTAATTAAACTCCTTAATTAAATATTACGAATTATTAACTCCGCGTTATTCCACTAAAAACTCGAAGTTGAACTCCCGTTACCGTAGATGGATTAAATAAACCGAACATTTTCGGTGTCTATCGATATAGTCATTACATATGGATATAGCCCTTCACGAATATCTCATAAATAGAGCCGGGTCATAGGTCCGTTAAACCCCTCTAAATATTTTGTCTCTTAAGCACCATTGATTCTATAATGAACAATTAATTCATAACAATTATGAATATAAAATACTTTCTATTCGTAATAGAAAAGTTGAGCGCTCAAATTGTTCAAGTCCCGAATCAACTCTTAAAAGAGATATTCATCTGCTTCTCGTAAGAATGAGTGAATTCCATATCTATGTAAAACGTTCCCAGCTACATACCAAATCATATCCCCAAAATACGTAGTTATTGGCCGGGAATGCAACACCAACCTCACCATAGTAAATCAAAGGACATAGCCTGTCATGCATGAGTTCATAATACACTCAGGATTAAGATCGAATCCATATATGACCATCTATTAGATAAAATTAATTTCTTTGGTTAACGGATATTAAAAGAAATTCGTATTTATCTGAGTCCAGTCCTATATGATCTTATCATACAAGGTGCCTCCATTCCATGTCACTACATGAACGATCCCGGATCAAGATCGTCATACAAGTATAGAATGGACTGCAGATATAGATAAACCACAAACAAAGTACCCTCCTTGTTCGCTCTCTATGGACTATTTAGATTACTAACTTTAGACTTAAATCCTCTTGTGCATCAAACATACACTAAGTCTAAAGGTACAAGGGTAATCAAGGTAAATAAGACAATTGGACAATATGCGATATAAATCAAACAACTTTGATAAAATGAATAATGCATTTATTATTATTACAAAAATCAATTCCGTTTACAATACATGAAGCTCTAGGACATAAATCCCAACAATCTCCCACTTGGACTAGAGCAAATGAGACATGTCATGTAATCTTAAACCATTTAGGTGACCTTCAAATACTTTAGCCGATAAGGCCTTTGTAAACGGATCAGCCAGGTTGTCTGCGGATGGAATCTACGTGACAACGACATCTCCTCTCTGCACTATTTCCCTGATGAGGTGATATTTCCTCTCAATATGCTTACCCCTCTTGTGGCTTCTCAGTTTTTTGGAGTTCGCCACTGCACCACTATTATCGCAATAAAGTGTGAGTGGTTTATCCATATCTGGAACAACTTCCAGATCTGCCAAGAACTTACGGAGCCAGACTGCTTCCTTAGCTGCTTCACAAGCTGCTATATATTCAGCCTCCATGGTGGAGTCAGCAATACAAGATTGCTTAATGCTCCTCCATACTATAGCCCCACCACCTAGGGTGAACACTGATTCAGATGTTGATTTCCTAGAATCGATATCCGTCTGAAAATCAGAGTCAATATATCCTCTCATAATCATATTCTGACTTGTATATACAAGCATATAATTTCTCGTTCTTCGAAGATACTTGAGAATATATTTCACCGTACCCAATGATCTAATCTTGGGTTGGATTGAAACCTACTGACTACTCCCACTGCAAAACAGATGTCCGGTCTCGTGCATAATATAGCATACATAAGACTTCCAACTGCTGAAGCATATGGTATATGTCTCATCTCCTCAACTGCTTGAGGTGTCTTAGGAGGCTGTTCCTTAGACAAATGAATTCCATACCCGATAGGTAAATTACCTTTCTTGGAATTCTGCAAACCAAATCGCACAAGAATCTTGTCGATATAGGTTGCTTGAGACATTGCTAACAGTCGTTTCTTGCGATCCCGAATGATCTGGATCCCAAGTACATAACTTGCCTCTCCTAAATCTTTCATTTGGAATTGGTTAGCTAGCCAGATTTTCACGTCCGATAATATCTTTACATCATTCACAATGAGTAAAATATCATCAACGTATAACACAAGGAAAACCACCTTCCCATCAATGATGCGCTTGTAGACACAAGGCTCATCGATGTTCTGCTCAAAGTTATAAGACTTGATCGTAGTATCAAACCTTATGTTCCAAGATCTAGATGCTTGCTTAAGTCCATAAATGGACCTTTGCAACTTGCAAACTTTTTGCTCTTGACCTTGGGTAATGAACCCATCTGGTTGTACCATATAGATACTCTCATCAAGATTACCATTCAAGAATGCAGTCTTGACATCCATTTGCCAAATCTCATAGTCATAATATGAGGCAATGGAAAGAAGAATCCTGATGGATTTAAGCATGGCTACTGGCGAGAAAGTTTCTTCATAGTCAACTCCCTCTTTTTGGGTATAACCCTTTGCCACTAGTCTAGCCTTGAAAGTCTGTAATTTCCCATTTATTCCTCTTTTTCTCTTGTAGATCCACTTGTAACCTATGGGTTTTACTCCATTAGGTTGGTCTACAAGTTCCCAGACTGAGTTAGAGTACATAGACTCCATCTCGAGGTTCATGGCTTTGAGCTATTCCTCTTTATCAGTATCTTCCATTGCACTATGATAGGTCAATGGATCATCTATACCATCACAAGATGCAACAACTTGCACCTCACCATTTCCTAGATAGCGTTCAGGTTGTCTTACAACCCTCCCACTACGTCTAGGTGGTATGATATCCTGATAAACTTGCATCTGACTTTCAGATGTAGAAGGTGTTCTGTCTTTGTCAACATTTGACAATGGTGTACTGGTGGTACCAACAAGTAACTCCTCAAGTAACACTTTACTTCGAGGTTTGAACTCTCTCATATAGTCCTCCTCAAGAAATGTAGCATTTGTCGACACAAATACTTTATTATCTTCTGGACTATAAAAGAATCCTCCCCTAGTTTCCTTAGGATAGCCTACAAATAGGCATACCTGTGAACGTGGTTCCAACTTAGTAGTCTTATTCTTTAGCACATGTGCCGGACACCCCCATATGCTAAAATATCGCAAACTAGCTTTATGACCATTCCATAACTCTAAGGGAGTCTTAGAAACAGACTTAGAAGGAACTACATTCAGGATATACATTGCAGTTTGCAATTCATACCCGCAGAATGAACTAGGTAGAGTGCTATAATTAAACATTGATTATCATGTCTAGTAGGGTTCGATTTCTCCTTTCTGCAACACCATTTTGTTGTGGTTTACAACTCACAGCACCTGGAACACCAAACAAAATGGTGTTGCAGAAGAAAGGAGAAATCGAACCCTACTAGACATGATAAGATCAATGTTTAATTATAGCACTCTACCTAGTTCATTCTGCGGGTATGAATTGCAAACTGCAATGTATATCCTGAATGTAGTTCCATCTAAGTCTGTTTCTAAGACTCCCTTAGAGTTATGGAATGGTCATAAAGATAGTTTGCGATATTTTAGCATATGGGGGTGTCCGGCACATGTGCTAAAGAATAAGACTACTAAGTTGGAACCACGTTCACATGTATGCCTATTTGTAGGCTATCCTAAGGAAACTAGGGGAGGATTCTTTTATAGTCCAGAAGATAATAAAGTATTTGTGTTGACAAATGCTACATTTCTTGAGGAAGACTATATGAGAGAGTTCAAACCTCGAAGTAAAGTGTTACTTGAGGAGTTACTTGTTGGTACCACCAGTACACCATTGTCAAATGTTGACAAAGACATAACACCTTCTACATCTGAAAGTCAGATGCAAGTTTATCAGGATATCATACCACCTAGACGTAGTGGGAGGGTTGTAAGACAACCTGAACGCTATCTAGGAAATGGTGAGGTGCAAGTTGTTGCATCTTGTGATGGTATAGATGATCCATTGACCTATCATAGTGCAATGGAAGATACTGATAAAGAGGAATATGACCTTATGGTCTTACATTTCCAACACTAAAAATAAGAGCCGGAAAAATTAACGATCAACGCAATACATTCATCACATGAACATTAAAAACCATTCATCTCATGAATCTAATTGTGCCTACTCATCACAACATGCATATTAATAATTTATATCTAATATAAATTATTAAAACTTAAACTTAAAAGAGAAAGGGTTAAGAAAACTTTTCAACCTTAAGCTCTTGATGCCAATTGTAGGATACGACTTTCCTTAGCGCGGCAGAAGTTGCTTGTGGTGGCACCGGGTCTAGTATGGATCTTCAAAATTTTCTTTGTCTTCTCCCTTTGTTGTATTAGCCAAGATCAATCCTTTGGTGTCCAACACTTGGATCAACCACTCGATCTTCCGAACTATGACTCGAAACCAACAAACTGAAATGTGGGCTTCACTCACAAAGATTAAACCTCTAAATTATTTAGAGATTTAAGATGTCACAATGGTGTTTGGCTTTAGGAATTTCACAACACTTGTGAATGCTATAACTCTCTCTATTTTCTCTCAAATCTTTTCTTATAACAATTGTGTGAATGAATACAAAGTGTTAACCTTGGGAAGTGAGAGAAATGGTAGAGATTATATTCTCTTACACAAGCCAACTAACCTTGTCATTAAGCATCTAATGCTTTCTTGCAATGGCCAACACAAAAATGTGAATGCCATACCAAAGCATAAGAAATGTTAAGCTAAAGACAATGGCTTTGTCCTTAAGCATTCAATGCTTTCTTTCAATGGCAAACACATAAATGTGGAGGCCATACCAAAGCATAAAATGCATTAGTTAATGACAAAACTATTAGGTGTATCCAATCCAGCTAATAGACATAATTGCTTGGATGACATGGTAAGCCATATGGCTTTGTCTCCAATGGTAAATAAAAATCAATATGAAAATAATGATTTATTTACCTTCAATTATGTTGTAGTAATTATCTCATAATTATTACTAACTTGATTATCTCATAATCAAGACTTAATTATCTCATAATCAAATAATTCTAGAAAACATTAAGTTAAACTAACATAACATAGTTTTCATTTGCGATAATAAATATTATTAATCTTATTAATTATATATAAATAAATATAATGTGAGCATATAATTAGACAATCTAATTATATTAGGTTTGCTACAGTTAATCGAGCTAGCACGGGGACCAAATAGACCTACGGATCCGAGCTCCAATAATTCCAAAATATTAATTAAACTCTTTAATTAAATATTACGAATTATTAACTCCGCGTTATTCCACTAAAAACTCGAAGTTGAACTCCCGTTACCATAGATGGATTAAATAAACCGAACATTTTCGGTGTCCATCGATATAGTCATTACATATGGATATAGTTCTTCACGAATATCTCATAAATAGAGCCGGGTCATAAGTCCGTTAAACGCCTCTAAATATTTTGTCTCTTAAGCACCATTAATTCTATAATGAACAATTAATTCATATCAATTATGAATATAAAATACTTTCTATTCGTAATAGAAAAGTTGAGCGCTCAAATTGTTCAAGTCCTGAATCAACTCTTAAAAGAGATATTCATCTGATTCTCGTAAGAATGAGTGAATTCCATATCTATGTAAAACGTTCCCAGTTACATACCAAATCATATCCCCAAAATACGTAGTTATTGGCCGGGAATGCAACACCAACCTCACCATAGTAAATCAAAGGACATAGCCTATCATGCAGGAGTTCGTAATACACTCAAGATTAAGATCGAATCCATATATGACTATCTATTAGATAAAATGAATTTCTTTGGTTAACGGATATTAAAAGAAATTCGTATTTATCTGAGTCCAGTCCTATATGATCTTATCATACAAGGTGTCTTCATTCCCATGTCACTACATGAACGATCCCGGATCAAGATCGTCATACAAGTATAGAATGGACCACAGCTATAGATAAACCACAAACAAAGTACCCTCCTTGTTCGCTCTCTATGGACTATTTAGATTACTAACTTTAGACTTAAATCCTCTTGTGCATCAAACATACACTAAGTCTAAAGGTATAAGGGTAATTAAGGTAAACAAGAAAATTGAACAATATACGATATAAATCAAACAACTTTGATAAAATGAATAATGCATTTATTATTATTTCAAAAATCAATTCCGTTTACAATACATGAAGCTCTAGGACATAAATCCCAACAAAGTAACCATAAGCCTAATTCTAGCATAAAATCCTTCTCTAGTTATTGTGGCTTATCAACAGAAGTTCAAGACGAGTTATGAGAACATATAGTAAATTTCTAAGAATAGTTACGTAAAAGAGTGGGAAATGAAAGCTATAAGAAGAGTAAGAAATTGTACATATATAAAGATACATAAATATATAAATAAGGAAGTATTAGAGGCTATAGTAGTAAAGGGAATAGAATAAGTCTGAGCAAGAGAAAAATGTCAAGTAGACCTAAGTATGGTTTCTTCCCTTTCTCGAAAGATTCCTTCCTTCCTACTAAGACTCATTCCCTCATCAGAAAATTATGTCAGATAGACCCAATAGCTTCAAGTACCTTATATAGAAAGCAAGTTCCCAGAGTAACAAAGGGTAGTTAGAATATAAGAGAAACAGGAAACCAGGATTAAACGTGGATGTTTCAATAGACAAGAGATGCCAATAAGTGTGTAGAGATTTTAGATCCCCAAACTCAGGCTCGTAGGCAAATAAGTGAAGATCGTAAACAGAAATGACTAACTGCCTTACTCAAAGAATCCGATAGATAGGGTTCTAATCTGTCTAGATCCTCATCTCTCAGTAATACCAGTCAAGGAAACTGTCCTGACGGGGTCTATCTCATATCTACCTTACATTAGTAATAGACTCTACCAGGGCATAGTATATCAGAACAAGGATGCCACATCCATTATGATACAAGATAATTGTCCCATCATTTTCCAACATAGATAAAGGTAACCGTAAGAGAGCCCAGTACCCGTGATACTGTATTCTAAGGTAGGGACAACAGACCTTAAGAGATGGCTTACCTAGAAAGGAACCAAGGAGGTGTTGGGGTTTTATCAGAGCGGCGCAGCGGAAGAAGTGCGGTTCGGGTGAAATCGTAGTTTAAAATTTTAAACTTATGAATAAATTATTCAATATCTAATATTAATAATTCATTCATATTTCACCTAAACATATTTATTCGATATCAAATGATGACATAAATAATATACAAACACCGCGAAACATTTAGGAAAACATTTTTCCGTAAAATAGCATAAAATGCGTTTCCAGCTGAACCGACCGACCAATACACAAGGGGACTGCCTAGGTCGGCCCCAAAAATATTTGGACAGTTCGTGGACTGCTCGAACAATGACCAGTTGTTACTTAGGGATGGCAATTTCCGGATCCGGATCCGGACCCGCAAGCTTCGAAATGGACCCGGGTCCGGCAGTGGACCCGGCAACCTGGGTCCGGACCCGAGATCCGCAATTCAACTATTTTTTTTCTCGTTCGTTTTTTAAAATTAGGTGGCTGTTTTCATTCGGAACAAGCAAATAACTTTATAAGGCTATCATAGGGCTGAATTTGTCACTTCATTGTGATCTTCAACTTATTATTCGAATAATCACACATGTGTGATTATTAAAACATCCAGCAAAAGAGCTTGCAATAGCCCATCTACTTGAAAATTATCCCAAGCAACATCCAAACTTAGGGATGGCAAATGTTTTTTCAAACGCGTTTTGTTTTTTGTTTTTTGTTTTTAGGAATTAGGGTTATGTTTTTAGGAATTAGGTGGCTGAGTGATTTAGGAAGACTGAAGATAGTGGTGGGTGGTGGCTGCGTGAATCATGATTTAGGAAGAGTGAAGAGTGAGTGAAGACTGAAGATGGTGTATTGGTGTGGCTGCGTGAGCGTGAGCGTGAATCGTGATTTAGGAATTATGGTTTGTTTTTTTTTTTTTTATAAAAACCGGGTCCCGATACCCGGGTCCGGAATTAACCCGACCCGCATCCAGACCCGGTATATTGCGGGTCTTCACAAATCAGACCCGGATCCGTAAATTTTTTTACGGACTCCGGCCGGGTCCGGGTCTGCTTGCCATGCCTATTGTTACATGATAATATCGTTTTTCACCATTTTCGCATATTTTCACTCCGAAACAATTTCTGGTAGTTATTTTTCTTGGGCAATTAAAATAGACTAATTTATTCTAATTACACAATACTCAAAAATAGATTTTTATCACAAAAATCAGATTTTTCTCATAATTACCGTGAGACCCCTAAACTTTACATTTTGTTCATTTAGTCCACATATTGTCAAAAATAATTTTGGATGATTCCAAATCAACATGTCCAACGCATCAAAATATAAATTGTAAAAAAAACCCCATAAAAATCTAAAATTGCCGAGAGCACATACAATTTCCAATTTTTGCATTTTTTATCCAAATTTGTTCAAAACAACATTACATGATATCCAATATACACCAAATTAAATGTACATCATATATACATCATTATACAACACATATATGAAAATCCCCAATTTTGGTTTAGGTTAAGAACCATATTTCTGAAATTAGTCTAATTACCAAAATTAACCAAATTCAACACTTTAATTTAATCTCTACAGCACCAAACAAGTCTCACCACTTTGAAACAACTCAAGAACAATTCTAGGTCATCAATAAGTGGCCTAACAACTTTAGAATTTCAACAAGATCATCAAATGATCAAAAGAAAGCTTAATAACTATTTATAAGCTTACTTTACTTAACATACATGCTAACACCTTTCATTCAAGCTTCCAACCATTTAATCACAAACTAAAAGAGTAGAGAAAACATCCAAGCAGCACAAGTTGAAGCCTCATAGAAATAATTTTCTAGTTGAAGAAAGTTTGAAAAACTTACAAATTCTTGGAGATTTTGCTCAAGTTTTCCTTTTCCTTCACTTTTTCTCTCAAACTTTTTTTGTAATTTTATTTGGTAACTTGAACTCATTCAAGAAAAATGAAACAAAAACAATTTATATTTCTTTTACAATAGCCGAAACTAAGGGAATAATAATATCATGATATGATTATTTTTTTGTTTCAATTTTTATAAATTAATAAACATTAGATAACTTGTAAAACTTGTACATTACAACATTTAATGCATTTGACAAGTGTAACCAATGATAAAATTTCATTTCCTAACTTAAATCATTACTAAAGATATTTATAATTTAATTACTTTAATCATTTTAATATTTAAATAATTAAATACAAATATCTTAAATATATGTATTATATTTATATTAAATAACCAAAATAAATATATTAATGATATATGTCAAATATCAAAATTTGAAAATTAATTAATGTGTATTTAATAAAAACATACATTAAATACAAATACATATTAATTAGGAAATGACCAAAAGGTCCATTTGCATGTATCTTTCGTTTAACTGTTAAACGATTTATAAATATTCTCCATTATTCATAAAAGTTGCCCTAGTGCTCTATGAGTATATTTTTATTAGTGAGACTCTCTAGATTCAGGCATATCCATCAAGAAATCCAATATCGTGTCCATAATTCACCCACCTATAAATTATGACAACCATGGATAAACTCGCTGAATCATACAGGTCGAGGTCATTGCATACGTATAATCCCTCCGTCACAAGTATTCGGATTATTCCAGAGATATAGATATTAACGTCAAATCTCTATAGGTATAATCCCGCCGACGATTCTATTAGCAATCTTATAATTGTTGGGATGTATGCCCTAGAGCTACATGTAATGTAAACGACTTTATGTGTTTTGAAATAAAATGATGCATTATTCATTTATCAAAGTGTTTGTTTAATTTTCGCATATTATAAATTATCTTGAATACCCTAGATTACTTATGTGCCTTCAGACTTAGTGTATGAGTGTCATGTACAAGAGGATTTAAGTCTGAAGTTAGTAATCTTAAATAGTCCATAGAGAGCAAACAAAGCGGGTACTTTGTTTTTGGTTTATCTATAGCTGCGGTCCATTCTATATTTGTATGGCGACCTTGATCCGGGATCGTCCATGTAGAGACATGAGAATTGAGGCATCTTGTATGATGTGATCATATAGGACTGGACCCAGATGGAAATGACATTCTTATAACATCCATTAAATAAAGAAAGTCATTTCGATCTACTGGATGGTCATATATGGATTGATCTTAATCCTGAGTGTACTACAAACTCTTGCATGGCAGGCTATGTCATTTGATTTACAATGGTGAGGTTGGTGTAGCAGTCTCGACAAACAGCTACGTACTTTGGGGCCATGGTCTGTTGTGTAACTGGGAACGTTTTACATAGACATGGAGTTCACTCCTTCTTACGAGAAGTAGAGGAGTATCTTTCTTAAGGGTTGATTCGGTACTTGAACGGTTAGAGCGCTCAAGTCTTTCTATTACAAATAGAAAGATTAAAATTCACAATGGTTATGAATAAATCGTTCATTAAAGAATCAATGGTACTTAAGGTAAAAAATAATTAGAGGGGCATAATAGACATTATAACCTGGCTCTAATTACGAGATACTCGTGAATGGTTAATCTATATGTAGTGATTATATCGATGGACACTGACTTGGTTCGGCTTAATATATCATCTACGGCAACGAGAGTGCAACTTCGGGTTTTAGTGGAATAACCCGGAGTTAATAATTCGAAATATTTAATTAAGAGCTTAATTAATATTTCGAGATTATTGGAGCTCGGAACCGTAGGTCCCTTTGGTCCCCGTGCTAGCTCGATTTACTATAGCAGATTTAATATAATTGGATAGTCCAATTATATACTCACAAATATTATTAATATGATTAATAATATCATTTTGTCATACAAGTGACTATATATTAAAAGTTAATATATAGTTTTAATAATTATTTGATATTTAAACACATGTTATTTAATTATATTAGATATAATTAAATGAAAGGTTAAATTAGTAATTTCCAAACTTGGAAACCCTTGGATTTAATTTGGAAGTTACATATTTTTAAATGATATTTCATCTTTTTATTTTGTAACAATTTTTCCATTATGGAAAGTAAATATATATGTTACAAAAAATTTTGATTTTAGACATGTGTTGGCCGAATATTTGAGGTGTAGAAGGGGAATGGTTTGTTTTATTTTGTAAAATTAAACCCTCAGTATAAAAAGGAAAATTATTTTTCTTTTTGCTTAAGCCTCTCATTCTAACCCTAGCCTTCATCTTCATATTCTCCAAATCCTCTCAAGTTGTTGAGAAAACAAAAGAAGAACAAAAAGATAAATAAAAATAAAATAACAAAAGTCATTGTATGATTAAATCTCTAAAATATTTAGGGATTATTTTGTGAGTCTTGCCCACACAAGTTTCCGTTGGTAACGATATATACTTTGGAAGACTTTGTGGTGTCGAACAAATCATCATCTTCATCTCTTTCTTATTGCTCACGGCAGTGAGGGCTTGTTTTAATCATTGCCGCCTCTTTACTTGGTGAAACGGAACTCGGTTTGGTTTCATTTAATCCAATTTTTTGGGGAATATTTTGTGGTGTTTTGGGGCTATGTTGGGGTTATTTTCAAGTGAAAAATCAGAACCAAAACACAGCCACTGTCCGCGTATTTTTGGGGCTATTTCGGCAGTGCACTGTGAGCGTATCAGGTCCAAAACAATCCAGTTTTTGTCCGGCTGTTCAGGGCTGCTCGGGGACTGTTTCGAGGCTGTTTTGGGGCTGGAATTTTATCTAAAACTGAAGAAAAATTTCAGTGGGTGGGCAGTAGCATTCGACAATTAAAGGAGAAGGGTAGAAAAAATTTTCAAGTCCGATCCGTGTGCCTAAACCGTTTTTGTTGCGCAAGAAAAGTGTTTCCTACAATAATAACACTTAGAACTCACTTCTACAGTGTACCACAGATCTATGGATTTAACGGATTGCTAATCCCATAATGAATACATATGTGATGTACACAGAACTGACGGATCCTATCTTGATACACACAGGATATCATGAGCATGAGTCCACACCCAATGAACGACCGAGGTCTGATCTTAATAGATCGGTGACGTGACTGCCATCTAAGTGTGGAGGATAACTCATATATCCACATTGGGGTAGCCGATGCAAATTCCAACAGTGTGAGCGATACTCTTCTATCCAGTAGTTCCGACCCCAGTGAGTGTATAGACACCCAATCAGACCATTGTTGAACTTAGACGGTTAACGAAAACATGTATTCTCAGATCTCATAGCAAGGAATTAAACAAGTAAATAAGATTATCGGATAGGACAAACAGATCATGATTCGGCAAGACAGCCAACCTAAGAAGCTCAATAGAACCTAGATATGGATCAGAAGATAATAATATATTGTATGAGAATATTGATTGGCATTCACGGTATGTTTAGCCAAATTTAGAAGGAAAGAACTGCCCTATCACAGAACTGAAAGCCTTCAAGGAAGTAGAGGCTCAAAAGAGTAAAGAACCAGAGTTTGTGACTCATATAGAACTCTCCACCATGATAGAGGAGGAAAAAAATTAGTAAGAGAGCAACACACGAACCAAAAGCATTAGTAGTGATACATTAACCCGTCATGGATGATGGAGCTTCCTAAGAAGAAAAGACGTAAGGTGTTCAATGAATTGAGATGATGAGGGATAACAAAGGAAGTATGGTGGGGTTCACAGAGAGCATGAACTTTAAAGAGATTCTCAGTAAGAGGTAGTATAATCTATAACCAAAAATGAATCAGGAGTAAAGTTGTAAGAGGAAATTCAGATAGATCCTAGCAGAAGTACCTTAGGGTGGGAGCCAATATCAAATATGTAAGTAAAGGAATCCTAGGATTATATATGAGTAGCATGTGTAACTGCAGCACGCGTGGCTAATGAGACCACCATAATTGGAAAGACTTCAGGACGGAACCCACCCTCCCAACCCTCGTTAGACAACAACACCAGAGACGGACCTCGATGTTGTCCCTAAGACATTCTCAGAAAACAGATGAATCCGTGAGGGATACCAAGGCATAGATCATTGAAGTTACATGTATAGAAGAAAGCAGAAAAGAAAACGAAAAGAACAAAGAGAAAAAGGGTTGAAAGTGGAATTGTCGATGGTCTGGCGACTATAGGAGAGAATACTGAGTAAGCGATGACAGAAGTATGTAACAACAAGATTTCTCAGTATTGGAAGGAAACTAAATTTCTATTGTGTCTTAACTCACGTAATCCATATGAAGTAACCAGTCATAGTTTAAGTTGACCTAACCACCACGGGTTTGGGATGGCCTTAGCCACGGGTATGAGTGGTTTGGTAGATATGTAGTGTAGTATGGGATCGAGAAAATAAGTTTACTACAATGTTGCATTTAGTGCAGTGGGTGAGTTATTAATGTATAATTTATGTAAATGGTCATCAGATAAAGATAAAATTTACAAGTTTGTGTAACCGGGTTTGAAGAACAAGTTGGTGTGAAAGATAGCAATCAGATGTATAGTAACAATGAAAGTAAAGTATTAAAAGAGCATGAACTCTAGCCAAGACCGAATCACCGGTGTCAAAGTCAATAACAGGGAATACGGTCTAAGCACAAGTTCACGTACATTTAGACTTAATATAAGCATTTTGTTTCCGAAGTTTGCCGTTAGGGTTATATCCACAATTAATATCTTAAAGTTAAAAAGGTATTGTGAAAACTATGATGGTAAATTTAGAACATAGAAAGAGATTGGTTATAATGCTATAAGGTCGTGAGCCCTAGAGATAGATAGAAATTTACCTGAGAGAAAAGAAGAGTTAAATAGATAAATTAGTCAGAAGAATGCTAGAACCAGATTGAGCAATCAAGTATGATCATTGGTAGTGGCAACAAGAGTTACTCTTGTATATGTTCATCTTAGAGTTAAGGCAGAAGCCATATGAAACACTAGTATTACTGGAGAATCGATAGTGCCAACTAAGAAAACCCAAAGACATAGTTAACAAAGTTAAATATGTTGTTGAGTCTACTATGAATAAAGAAGATAAGACTTAGAATTGCTCATCTAAAAAGTCATAAGAAGTATTAAATTAGAAATGATAACTCACGCAGATTATCAAGTTAGAGGATGTTGAGTGTGACTAGAGAGTTAGCAATGAGATTTCTATGATGCATGACCATGGTCATAATATGACAGTTGTTAGAGTGCTTAGTAGATATTTCAGGGATTATAGACGAGGAATTACCTCACGGGCAAGAATCCAAGGGATTGTTCACTAGAATCAAGAACTTTAGTGCAGTGTGTGCTAGTATAGCAAGGGGTATTATACTATAAGTGTTGGAAAAAATAACCAAGCCCCAAGATCAACAAGAACAAGCAAAATATATAAATACATGAATGAATAAATTGAAGTATGGCGGAATCATACTCACAATACTTGAAAATGGATGCTAAGATGATGCGAAATTCCTCCCTTGTGCAGTGAAGCTCTCGGCCAAGAAGAAAAAAGGGACTCCAAGTCGAGTTTGATCCTTCCAAGCTCAAGGATTAGTTTCCCATATCACCTATGTATGATCCCTTGAAGGTGCTAGCCTTTGTTGTGATTTTGAATGCACAACTTCTTCAAATCTTGCCACAAAAATTGAAGAAAGGAGAGCCAAAAACTGCTTGCAAGTTTCGGCAATGTGAGAGAGAAAAGTTGAATGATTTTGTTACAAAAAATCAATTTATATTTATGCCATAATATTTTTTTAATTAATAATAAACTTATGACACAAATCATGCAATGGCTTAGAGTGTCAAACACTCAATTTCCATGCAAAACCATTGAGTGCATTGTACACTATCTCCATGCAATGCATTAGAATTAAATAATGCATAATATGACATGTGTCATGTGGGCCCCACACGTTTCCAAATGAAAGTGGGCCCACGTGCACTCACGCGTTCGGGTTCGATATTTCCGAAATACCGAACTTACGTCGCGACGTTAATTAAATCGAATTTAAATAAATAATTGCGCCTAGCGAAATTATTATTTACGTCGCTAAAGAATTAATTCTAAATTAACTCGTTTGCCCGAATTAAAATCTAATTTTAATTTCGCGTCGAAATCGAATTCGATTATTATATCGAATATAATAATTTTACGATTAATTCCAAATTAATCGTTCTCTCTCTATGTATAGTACTTTATCCAAGATAAAGTCTCTCCGTAATTAATCCAAGATTAATCGAGTTTGAATCATACGTCATTGGTGAATCTTCGGGAAGCGACCCAAGAGATCTCTGGATATGTTGGCAGTAAATACGGCCGTCAGATTATCTGAATACGTACGTACCAAGTACTACGTTTTTACCGATTTACAAGACAAGGTTAGCCTCTAGCAAAACCCATGCCTACCCAATTCTCCAGAAATATTCTTATTGGAATAAAGATCTATAACAGGCGTAGTATACCGTAGTATAGTGTATATCGAACCAGTATCGGATGATCAAATGTAAGGCCTAGGGCTGGAGATGTGTCTGCCCCGTACGATACACATATCGGACATCAAGCAACCAGTCTCTTTGAATCGGATAATCCTGACCTAGTCATATTATCCCGATGGTTGCAACCATTATAGAGTACTAGTTCTGTATCCCTCGCGATCATCATCTCCATATGTCTGAAGTGATACTTCCATCTTGACATCACACCCAATACACTACGATTCTCGATAAATCCAGAAGAGGTGTACACAGAACCCGTTAAAGCCCTGGACCACCAAAACTAAAGTTTACCGATTGTCGTAAGTACTAGCGATGAAAGTCTCAGGTTAAGATCATATGCACCTACCCTGAAGCGGACTCCCATAGACACGCAGACATACTACCAATGGGATTCCACGGGGTCTATCCAGAGCGAAGCTGTTTTCCGTACCATCGGTAAAACACAACCTCCCACCGCACTTGCATAAGTATCCTATACTTAAATATATGAGAACTATGCCGTTGTGCCCTCACAACATGCACAAGTGCAGTACTAGTCTATTCCGCATTATATCGATGTCCAATCTCGATAATACTACGACTAGGGATATTTAATGATTAAACCTTATGGATTGATACCGTCTCATATCATCAAACAATCCGGAACTAATCATAGAGACTCTTACCATTTATATCAAAGTAAATAAATTACAAAACGGTAAAAGGCAATTTCATTACTACATAGTTAATTTTGTACAATAATACAATATCATTTACAAAATAGTGACGCTATGGGTCATAACTGTCTAACAATCTCCCACTTGGCCTATAGCCAGTCACTCAAGCATCTAATACCTGAACTATGTATGTGTCGCTCAAACTTTTCCCGAGGAATTATTTTCGTCAGCGGATTTGCAATGTTGTCCTCTGATGCGATCTTTTCGATCTTCACATCGCCACGATGTATGATCTCTCGAATCAGATGGAATCGTCGAAGAACATGTTTGGATCGTTAATGAGACCTTGGTTCCTTAGCATGCGCTATGGCCCCGCTATTGTCACAATACAATAAAACGGGCTCAGCTGCTAATGGAACTACTCCTAATCCAACTAGGAATTTTCGGATCCAAACCGCTTCCTTTGCTGCTTCAGCTGCCGCAATGTACTCCGCTTCAGTTGTTGAATCGGCAACAGTATCTTACTTGGAAGATTTCCAGCTCACTGCTCCGTTATTCAAGCAAAATATGTACCCGGTTTGC
>SKCR01007877.1:0-24342 GCA_019454045.1 Zanthoxylum bungeanum | reverse complement strand
ATACATAATCTATTAATTATATTAGGTCAAATGATTACTAGTATCTAACATGTTGATTGATTGATTTGAAATGATGGAGGTTTTGAATTTAAAAACAATAAATAAAATTGCTCGAATGTAGGTGTAAGAAATTCAATATTAAAAACTATCTAGGTTTTGATTTCTTCAATATCATTTTAAAGATGAAGTGATTATTTTATGTTTGTGTAATAAATCGGTTTACTAACCTGGAACACTAAATTATGCAAAAGCCTATGTCGATGGTCAGACGCAAATACCCAGTTTAACCCAATTGAACCATATGTCTATGTCAACCAAATTATCTGGATTCATTAAGTTTAAGTTCCAATTATGGCTACCCCCGCCCGACAGATATATGTATATCCTGTAAGGAAATCTATTAAAGGGTTATCTATCCTCAAGGAAGATCGTGAGCTATTAAGTCTAAGGCTGAAACCTAAAATTCATTTGTCAAGTTTATTTTAGATTTACCAGATCAATCTTATTAGTGGCCAGTTAACAAGACGCATTAAGCTTAAGACTTAATAAGTAAACATTTAAATTACCCAAACTATAATTTAACCCCTTATAAACCGGTGATATTGGATTTCATCACAACCCCAGATAACTGGCTTAGTTACGACACATATTTACAGGTAGTAAAAAACACTTAAATAAAATAAAAGACATAAAGTAAAATACTGAAAATTAAATAATGAAAATTAAATGCTGAAAAGTAAATGTTGAAAGTAAATGCTGAAATTAAATACTGAAAATTAAATGCTGAAAAGTAAATGCTGAAAAGTAAATTACTAAAAGTAAATTGTTGAAAAATAAATTGCTGAAAAGTAAATTGCTGAAAAGTAAATTGCTGAAAAGTAAATTGCTGAAAAGTAAATTGTTGAAAGTAAATTGTTGAAAAGTAAATAAAGTAAAAGTACAATAAAAGAAAATGTTGAGGTAAAAGGATCCACTTTTATTACTTCTATTTTAAATATCTCCCTTAATATAATATATTAACTTTGCATGATAATTACCAACCAGCCATATAGGCGGTATCCAGATTAAGTCAAATTAATAATTAATTACCAACCGACCAATCAGGAGGTATCCAGTTTAGTCAGGTTAAAACCAATTTAAATAATTACCAACCGACCAACATGGCGGTATCCTCGTTAAGTCAGGTTTTAACTAGTTATATATTATAATTAAGTGAGATTAATCTAAATATTAGTAATAAAAGTTTTACCTTTTACCCCAGCAAATGGGAGTTACCTCCTCATTACTGAAAAGTAAAAACTGAAAATTAAAGAAAGAAAAGTACTGTGCGTAAAAGTAAATTGCGGAAAGTAAAAACTGAAAAGTAAAGAAAAGAAAGTGCGAAAGCGAAATTAATTACTGAAAGCTGTAAATAAACAATAAGATACAATCTTCTTAGTATTCTTAAGGAATTCCTTAGAAAAAAGTATGAATTTACAAATGAAATGACTTGGTATTTATAGGCAAATTTTGCCTCCATCAAATCATCCACCAAATCAATTATTAATTGCTCCACTAATGCTCCACCAAATCCATTATTAATTGCTCCACTAATTGCTTATCATGTTTGGTGGTGATTTGATAATTTTTATTATTTATTTATTAATTTATTTTTTGCTTTGAAAATGATTGAAAATGACTTTAATAATTACACACAACACACTTCTGGATGGTTCATCAATTTCGGGCATGAAATATTCAGAATTCGAATTCTTTTGTCTTAAAAGTTGTAGATATTTGTTCTTCTTTAGTCTGGAACTTGAATCAGCTCAATCCGATATCGGAGTAAAAAGTTATGCCCAAATACGACCGATGCGCAAAACTGGAATTTCCAAAACCTGCACTTCGTTAAAACGCGCCTTTCAAGTTTCCAATCTCCAAATTAATATGTCAAGTCCAATTTTTGCCCTTATTTGACCCACATTTCTTCCTAAATGATTTCATTGTGTCCCAATATTATTTTATCTGCAAAATAAACTAAAACACATCAAAATGTTCATCAAACCCGAGAAGCTAAACAAAATATTAAGTAAAAGGGGCGGGATAAATTAATATATTTTCCGCTCAATCACACCCCCAAACCTACATTTTGCTAGTCTCGAGCAAAACAATAAAATAAAATACAAGAAATAATTAAAATTAAACTAAGCCACTTTCGTAGGGATCACGGTTGCATTTAGCATATGCAATAAGCCTTTAAACCCCTAGGTGTCCCTAGTGGACGAGTTATAGTCTCGTGAGGGCTTACGGTAACGATACCCACAAACCTTTTACAAAATTAAAAAGATAATAAAACTAATGCACACAAAAGCAAAAAGACAAGAGAAAAAAGAATAAAAAAGTTAGTGACTAATCAGATAAAACTTCTATCTCCAAGTCAATAGTTGTTTTATTTCATTCTAAATTACTGAATAAGTAAATTCTCCGATTATTTTTACCATTCTCCACATACACAGTCGACAATATATTAATCAACTAATTTTTGCCCACAACAGTCACAAGTGTAGTTGATAAGAGAGTAATATTTTTGTCCTAAAGTTTTATCAGAATTCACATCTTTTTGCAGCAATGGAATAATTTTTCTGATTTTTCTGATTTTTTTTTCTTTGATTTTTGATTTTTTTTCTTATTTATATACAATATCTTTCATCTATGTAGCGAATGTTGGGTCGGTGGCTCCCAAACCAGTTGGCTTTAGGGCACCAGGTGTTAAGACACCCCTACGGACTTAATTACTCAGACTTCAGATATATATATTTTTGTAACATCCTTGATCCATGTAGCGAGCTTTGGGCTAGTAACTCCCAAACCAGTTGGCTTTAGGGCATTAGGTGTTAAAACACCCTTACAGACTTAATAACTCGGATCTCAGACGTTTTTTTTTTACTCCATCACTTTTTTAGATGCTTTCTCAAATTAAACTAGAGCACTAAATATTATAAACTTTTCAATTACAACTCATGTCTGTATGTTACTATGCATGTTGATAATATCTGCTAACTGAGCATATGAAGATCCTTTTTAGTCAATATTATGGAGAATTCACAAATTAAATAATTCAAAAGGAAATAAACAAAAATTAACTTGTTCCAATTAGGTTTGAGATACGTCTCAGGAGTGAAAACTCCTTACTTAGCTATCTCTTACCAATTTCACCTTTTTAGTCAAAATAAAAACACAAATACGCAAAATATTTTTGTAATTTTTGAAAAATTTTCAATTTTTTTTTTGTATTTTTCGAAAAAAATTGGACTAAAAATAAAAACAACTCACAACTAAAAACAAGATACTAATCAACTAATTCCCTCCCCCAAACCTAAATGAGACATTGTCCTCAATGTCTTAAACAGTAGAAGAAGAGTTAGAAGATAATACCTGGTTAGTTGAAATTCTACAGGAAATTAAAGGTTAAGATCCAGATTAATCCGACGCCTCTTACCACGATCGTCCTTGGACCATTTTATCTTGGAAATGACAGGGTCAATTTGTGGTTCATATGTTAAGATTTGGTCAATTAGATCCAGAGCAATTCTGGCAGTGAAGATGAGTTCTTTTAAAGGTTTTGACACGAACCCATTTCTCCGGGCATCATCAAGAAACACACAAAGAAAATCATAAAATCCATCAACGTTAAACAGCCCAATTGGTTTCTGGTGTATGTTCAAGTTCGCCCAAGATAGCACTATAAAAATTTCCTCCAATGTACCCAAGCCACCTGGCAAAGCAATAAAAGCATCAGCACGATTAATCATTTCTACCAGTTGTTCAGACATACCTGGCACAATAAGTTCCCCTCCGTTTGATGGTTCAATAAGATTTGCTTCTGCCAAGGGTTTTGGGATGATTCCCAAAACGTGACTGCCTCCTTCCTGTACAGCCTTTGAAATGATCCCCATTAGTCCAAGATTGCCTCCGCCATATACTAAGTGCATATTCCTTGCAGCTAAGACTTGACCCAATTCATGTGCTGCTTCTACGTATTGTGGTTTAGTACCAACACTACTACCGCAAAACACACAGATGTTTTCAACTCGTCTTCTTGAAGTGGCTTCCATGTTTTACTTTGGATGTCTTCAAAAGTGCAATGATGAGTTGAATTTATAATACCTGAAAATGGTGAGTAAAAATAGCACTAGTACCTGCCAAATGACAATTATTAGTTAACAGTAAAATAAATCGTGATAGTCAAAAAAAGTCTGGATCTTGTCGGAGAGAAAATAAAAGAAAACAACAAAACAATTTATAATTATTAGGAAAAGACAAAGAGATATAATATGTACAAGAAAGTAACGGCTTGATTGACGTCTATGCGTCAGGGACAAGCTTCCCATCCAATTTTCTTATAAACTGGCAAAACAGTCTTTTTGAGTCAGATTCCCAAGACTTAATTGTTGTTTTTCTTTTTGGAATTGTGTATGTAATTGCGAATGGCTATGTGAACATATCCACTGGGATGCGTCTCAAGAGTTGAAGATATATCATCTAAAGACTCCTTACTCAAGCCATCCCTAATGAATTTAATTTTGTCTTCGCGATTATCAGACACCATTCCTAAAGAACGACAACGAGTATTGCAATTCCAGCGTGCACATTTGTAACAAACACATATTTGCTTAGCTCTACGTTTCTTTGCATATGTGCTTCTTCCAAAACCAGGCAGATGTGAAATAAAAGAGTCAGAAGACTCACCTGCCAATCGGACTCGTGCTTCAATACCCAACGAATGTCATTAGGAACACCATGGATTTTTAGTAGTCTCATCCGTTCTAAGCGAGCTTTGTAGACTTTCATCAGAGAGTTTGAAGGAGAGAAGGAAATTGCTTGTGAAGATTTGTGAGAACTTCTTCCATCCTGAAATGTCTTAATCTGCAAAAACTAAACACACCAAATTTAAATCACACCAATCACAATATATACAAAAATTGCATGGGTTGCCTCCATGCAAGCGCTAAGTTTAAAGTCGTTAGCTAGACGTGACTGCTCGAACGTTTATACTGGATCTGAAAGTATGACACTTTCTTTTTGTCGCTCAAATGATTCTCCCCAGTAGTGTTTGACACACTGACTGTTAACCTTGAATGTGTTGTTGGTATTGAGATCCAGTAACTCCACAACTCCATATAGTAAAACCTGAGTGATCATAAATGGATCTGACCACCTAGATTTCAACTTTCCAGGGAAAAGTTTCAACTTCGAGTTGTACAACAACACCTCCTGCCTTGGTTACAACTGTCTGTGTACTATTTTTCGGTCATGCCATTTTTTGGTCTTTTCCTTGTACAATTTGGCATTCTCACAAGCCTGTAGGCGAAATTCCTCCAATTCATTGAGTTGGTGAAGTCTTTTCTCTCATGCGGCTTGTGAATCAAGATTCAACTTCTTCAGTGCCCAGTACGCCTTGTGTTCAAGCTCAACTGGCAGATGGCATGCTTTCCCAAACACCAATCGATATGGGGACATACCAATGAGTGTCTTGTAAGCTGTTCGGTAGGCCCATAATGCATCATCCAATTTTGTAGACCAGTCCCTCCTTGTTGATCCAACGGTTCTTTCTAGGATTCTTTAGATCTCCCTGTTTGAAACCTCAAATTGTCCATTTGACTGTGGATGGTAGTTGTGGCAACCTTGTGAGTAACTCCGTATTTGGATAGAAGTGCATCGAAGTATCTGTTGCAGAAATGTGAGCCACCATCGCTGATGATTGCCCGAGGTGTTCCGAACCGAGTGAAAATATTCTTTTCAGGAATTTGATCACCACTTTTGAATCATTGGATGGTAGTGCAATTGCTTCAACCCATTTGGAAACGTAGTCTACAACAACCAGGATGTACAAGTTTCCGAATGATGGAACAAATGGTCCCATGAAATCAATACCTCACACATCGAATATTTCCACTTCCAGAATGTTTTGCAACGGTCCTTCATTTCTCCTCGAATATTTCCCGTTCTCTGGCACCTGTCACATTGAAAAGCAAAAAGATATGCATCTTTAAAAAGATTGGGCAGAACAAACTTGATTGAAGAACTTTTGCTACAGTTTTGTCCCTGCTGAAGTGTCCGCCATATGGTGATGAATGACAGTGCTGCAAAACACTGTTGACCTCCTTATGTGGAACACACCGTCTCAGTAATTGATCAGCACGACGTTTGAATAGGTATGGCTCATCCCAGACATATTACTTGACTTCTTTGAAGAACTTCATCCGTTGCTGAGTTGTCCATTCCAACGGCCATTTTCCTGACACAATATAGTTGACATAGTCAGCATACCAAAAGACTTCCTGTTATTTCATGGCAAACAGTTGTTCATCTGGAAAAGTTTCTTTGATTGACAGTTCTTTGCCAGCTGTTTCTCCATTCTCGATCCTCGATAGATGATCTGCCACTTGGTTTTCTGTCTCTTTCCTATCTCGAATCTCCACATCGAATTCTTGCAGAAGAAGTATCCAACGGATCAATCTGGGTTTGGCATCTTTTCTCGTGATCAGATATTTGATTGCTGAATGATCTGTGTAGACCACCCTTTGGGACCCACAGATAGGAGCAAAATTTATCAAAAGCGTACACAACTGCGAGCAACTCTTTTCAGTGGTTGTGTAGTTGAGTTGAGCTTCATTCAGAGTTCTGCTCGATAATAAATGGTGTGGAAAATCTTTCTTTGTGTTGTCCTAAAACTGCACCTACAACAAAATCACTAGCATCGCACATCACTTCAAATGGAATGGTCCAGTCTGGTGCTACAATGATGGAGGGCAAAGACCAGCTTCTGTTTTAAGATCTTCAAAAGCTTCTGGCATTCTTTGGTAAAGTTGAAAGGCACATCCTTTTCCAGAAGATTGCAAGAGGTTTAGCAATCTTGGAAAAATCTTTGATAAATCTCCTGTTAAAAACCTGCATGTCCGAGAATGCTCTGAATCCATTTGACATGTTAGCGAGGTAGTTTTTCAATTGTTTCAATATTTGCTTTGTCTACCTCGATTCTCTTTTGTGAGATCCGGTGTCCAAGAACAATGCCTTCATGTACCATGAAATGTCATTTCTCCAGTTGAGTACCAGGTTTGTATCTTCGCACCTTTGTAACACATGTTCCAGATTTTGCAAGCAATGGTCAAAAAAATCTCCAAACACAGAAAAGTCATCCATGAATACCTCCATACTCTGCTCCAGCATGTCTGAGAAGATGGCCATCATGCAACGCTGAAAAGTGGGGGGCGGGGCATTACATAATCCAAATGGCATTCTGCGAAAGCAAAAGTACCATAGAGACATGTAAATGTGGTTTTCTCCTGATCTTCTGGGGCGATGGCAATCTGATTGTACCCTGAATATCCATCCAGAAAGTAATAGAACTCATGTCTCGCCAGTCTGTCTAACATCTGGTCAATGAATGGTAGCGGAAAATGGTCATTTCTTGTGGCTTTATTCAGCTTCCTGTAATCCATGCATACTCTCCATCCAGTCACCGTTCTTATTGGGATCAGCTCGTTCTTTTCATTGGTGACCACAGTAATTCCTTCTTTCTTTGGTACACACTGCATAGGACTCACCCAAGTACTATCTGAGATGATGGGTAAATGATGCCAGCATCCAACCATTTGATGATTTCTTTCTTCACGACTTCCTTCATGATTGGATTGAGTCTCCGTTGATGCTCCACTGTGGGTTTGTACTCATCGTTCATCAGAATCTTGTGCATGCAAAATGATGGACTAATGCCTCGAATATCTGCTATAGTCCAGCCAATGGCTCTTTTGTGCTCTCGTAACACTCTCAGTAGCTTTTCTTTCTGCTCTAATGTTAGTGAAGAAGAAATAATAACAGGTAATTCAGAAGAGTTTCCAAGAAATGCATACCTGAGATGGCTCGGAAGTAACTTCAGCTCCAGCTGTGGTGGTTCTTCAATCGAAGGCTTGATTCGATCTTTCTTTGGCAGTTCCAAGCTTTCAACTGGTGGTGTCGCTTTGAATCGGAATGGTTTGTCAAGGTAGTTGATACATTCCAGGATTTCAGCATCTAGCTCGATGTCAGTCATGTTGGTGATGCAAGCTTCAAGTGTATCTGTGGGATTTGGCTCAATATCCTGAACGATACTATCAACACAATCAACTCTGAAGCATTCTTCTTCCTTTCATCGCTTTGAAAACATTAACGGTCACTTCTTGATCCTGCACTTTCATGGTCAGTTCTCATTTTTGCACATCAATCACAGTTTTACCTGTAGCCAAGAATGGTCTCCCAAGAATGATAGGTACTTCTTTGTCTTCTTCCATGTCAAGGATGATGAAATCTGCTGGGAGAATGAGTTTGTCGACTTTGACCAGCACATCTTCAACAACACCCCTTGGAAATACGAGTGTTCGATCATCAAGTTGCAACGAGACTGAGGTAGGCATTGCTTCTCCGATTTGTAGTTTCCTGTAAATAGAAAAAGACGTCAAGTTAACACTGGCTCCTAAATCACATAAAGCCTTACCGATGTAATGTTCTCCAATGATGCATGAGACAGTGAAACTGCCGGGATCTTTCAACTTCGGGGGAAGTTTCCTCTGAATGAAGGCGCTGCATTCTTCCGTTAATGCTACTGTCTCGTAGTCTCCCAATCTCCGTTTTCGTGAAAGAATGTCTTTCATGAATTTGACATAGCTGGGCATTTCTTCCAAGGCTTCTGCAAATGAATGTTGATTTGCAGCTTTTTGAACACCTCCAGGAATCGAGCAAACTGTTTGTCCAGATTATTTTTTCTGAAGACGCTGAGGAAAAGGTGGAGGTGGAGTGATCTGTTCTTTTTCCTTTGCTTGTTTTTCTTCCATCTGTGGAACTGCATATTTTGGAACTTCCTCAACTGTTGCTTTGATTCCAACATCTTTATTGATCTCAGTACCACTTTTTAAGGTAATAACTTGACATTGCTCATTCCCTCGGTTCCTTGGATTTGGGTCTGTGTTGCTGGGAAGATTACCTAGCGGTCTGTAACTCTGAGCATTGGCCAGTTGCCCGATTTGATTCTCCAGTGCTTTGATAGAGGCTGAATAGCTTTGATTCAATGCTACTTGATTTTGAACCATAGCTGCTAAAGCATCATATTTTGCTTATTGCTTCTTCAACTAGGCCAGCACTTCTATTATTCCTGGTTCTTTTTCATGCTCCTGGCTTTTATTTGGTTGTTGGAATCCCAGTGGTGGGTAGTTCTTTTGCCCTGAATTGTTACTCCATGAAAAATTTGGATGATTCCTCACCATGGGTTGTAGGTGTTGGAATATTGATTGTTCCTCTGTCTGTTGAAATTGTTGACATAATTCACTGTTTCTTCAAGTTGGTTTGGTTCCGGTGCTCCTCCATATGGTGAACTTGTGGATCCACCATTAACTTTCATGTTAAGAGTTTCCAGATTTTTGCAAATCACATCCAGCTTGGAATTCAGTGCTGTGTTGGCTCAAACTTCATAAATTCCTGCAATTCTTTGGATCATGCTCCTTTCTGTTGGCCATAAAGAATTGGTTTTGGCCATTTCTTCAATTAAGTCACAGGCATGATCTTCTCCTTTTTCCATCAAAGCTCCTCCAGCAGCAGCATCAATTGTGGTTATCATTATTCCAGAAAGTCCATTGTAGAAGGTTTGGACTTGTAGCCACTTTGCGATCTCATGATGAGGACATTTCCGGAGTAAATCTTTGAATCTTTCCTAAGCTTCACAAATGGATTCTGAATCTTGTTGCACGAACGATTTGATGTCATTCCTCAACTTTGCAGTTCTGGCTGGTGGAAAGTACTTTGCAAGGAATTTGGTGGCTAGAGTGTTTCAAGTTGTGATGGAACCTGCTGGTAGTGAATGTAGCCAACTTTAGCTCTGTCCTTCAAGGAGTATGGAAAAAACACGTAGTCTCATTGCTTCTTCAGCTGCTCGGTTGTAATTGAAAGTACCGCAAACTTCCAAGAAGTTACTGATGTGGGCATTAGGATCTTCAGTTGCATTTCCCCCAAACTGTACTGACTGCTGAATCATCTGGATGCATGTTTTGATGTCACCCGCATTTGCTGGTAATGGAGGAAGTACAATACAATAAATGAGTCTGTCAACCACCGAATGGTTCTGTCTCGAATGGGATCGGTAGTGCAACGTTCAAAGGTTCAGGTTCCATGTTAATGATTGCTTCTTGCCTTCTCCTCTCTCGCCTTTCCCTTCTCAACTGTCTGATGGTTATTTCAATTTCTGGGTCAAGCGGTCGAAATTCAAAGCTTCTGGTTCGTCTCATGTAGTTTCTGAGAACCTGAAACACAAGAAAAACAAACAATAAGTAAAAAGAAATTAGATACAAGTAACATATCTAACCCCAAAACTAATAGTGAAAGATAAATAAGTCCCCGGCAACAGCGCCAAAAACTTGACCGGTGCTTACACACTCGTATAACGCAAGCGCACATATCGTTCAAGTAGTATAAAAAGTATCGATCCCATGAGGACTTAATACTTAATCTATTAATTTATGAGGTCAAATGATTACTAGTATCTACAGTTGATTGATTGATTGATTTGAAATGATGAAGTTTTTGAATTTAAAAACAAATAAATAAAATTGCTCGAATGTAGGTTTAAGAAAATTCAATATCAAAAACTATCTAGGGTTGTGATTTCTTCCAATATCATTTAAAGATGAAGTGGTTATTTTATGTTTGTGTAATAAATCGTTTTACTAACCTGGAACACTAAATTATGCAAAAGCCTTTGTCGATGGTCAGACGCAAATACCCAGTTTAACCCATTGAACCATATGTCTATGTCAACCAAATTATCTGGATTCATTAAGTTTAAGTTCCAATTATGGCTACCCCCGCCCGACAGATATATGTCTATCCTGTAAGGAAATCTATTAAATGGTTATCTATCCTCAAGAAGATCGTGAGCTATTAAGTCTAAGGCTGAAACCTAAAATTCATTTGTCAAGTTTTTTTAGATTTACCAGATCAATCTTATTAGTGGCCAGTTAACAAGACGCATTAAGCTTAAGACTTAATAAGTAAACCTTTAAATTACCCAAACTAAATTTAACCCCTTATAAACCGGTGATATTGGATTTCATCACACCCCAGATAACTGGCTTAGTTACGACACATATTTACAGGTAGTAAAAAAAACTTAAATAAAATAAGACATAAAGTAAAATACTGAAAATTAAATAATGAAAATTAAATGCTGAAAAGTAAATGCTGAAAGTAAATGCTGAAATTAAATACTGAAAATTAAATGCTGAAAAGTAAATGTTGAAAGTAAATACTGAAAAGTAAATTGCTGAAAAGTAAAATGCTGAAAGTAAATTGCTGAAAAGTAAATTGCTGAAAAGTAAATTGTTGAAAGTAAATTGCTGAAAAGTAAATAAAGTAAAAGTACAATAAAAAAAATGCTGAGGTAAAATGATCCACTTTTATTACTTCTATTT
This sequence comes from Zanthoxylum bungeanum, assembly GCA_019454045.1. Classification (NCBI taxonomy): domain Eukaryota; kingdom Viridiplantae; phylum Streptophyta; class Magnoliopsida; order Sapindales; family Rutaceae; genus Zanthoxylum; species Zanthoxylum bungeanum. The sequence goes on along the minus strand of SKCR01007877.1, from coordinate 12,868 downwards.
TAATATCTCTCTTAATATAATATATTAACTTTGCATGATAATGCCAACCAGCCATATAAGCGGTATCCAGATTAAGTCAAATTAATAATTAATTACCAACCGACCAATCGGGCGGTATCCAGTTTAGTCAGGTTAAAACCAATTTAAATAATTACCAACCGACCAATATGGCGGTATCCTCGTTAACTTAGGTTTTAACTAGTTTATATATTATAATTAAGGGAGATTAATCTAAATATTAGTAATAAAAGTTTTACATTTTACCCCAGCAAATGGTAGTTACCTCCTCATTACTGAAAAGTAAAAACTGAAAATTAAAGAAAGAAAAGTATTGTGCGTAAAAGTAAATTACGGAAAGTAAAAACTGAAAAGTAAAGAAAAGAAAGTGCGAAAGCGGAAATTAATTACTGAAAGCTGTAAATAAACAAACAAGATACAATCTTCTTAATATTCTTAAGGAATTCCTTAGAAGAAAGTATGAATTTACAAATGAAATGGTTTGGTATTTATAGGCAAAATTTTGCCTCTCAAATCATCCACCAAATCAATTATTAATTGCTCCACAAATTGCTCCACCAAATCCATTATTAATTGCTCCACTAATTGCTTATCATGTTTGGTGGTGATTTGATAATTTTTATTATTTATTTATTAATTTATTTTTTGCTTTGAAAATGGTTGAAAATGACTTTAATAATTACACACAACACATTTATGGATGGTTCATCAATTTCGGTATGAAATCTTCAGAATTCGAAATTATTTTGTCTTTCAAAGTTGTAGATCTTTGATTCTTCTTTAGTCTGGAACTTGAATCAGCTCAATCCGATATCGGAGTAAAAGGTTATGCCCAAAATACGACAGATGCGCAAAATTTGAATTTCCAAAATTGCACTTCGTTAAAACGCCATTTCAAGTTTCCAATCTCCAAAATTAATATGTCAAGTCCAATTTTTGCCCTTATTTGACCCATATTTCTTCCTAAATGATTTCATTGTGTCCCAATATTATTTTATCTGCAAAATAAACTAAAACACATCAAAACATTCATCAAACCCGAGAAACTAAACAAAATATTAAGTAAAAGGGACGGTAAATATTGATATATTTTCCGCTCATCAACCTCTATCCATAAAAACCCACAAAATCGTATCACATGTGCCTACAAATATCTTGAAGGAATTTCCAATCAAGTAAAAATGGAAATCAACGTCTTAGTCACAATCACATTTTATCTCAATCCTATTGGTGACTAAAAGATGTGTTGTGTGTGCCTCATTATATTGTTTCCTCTCAGTCACATTAGTAAAGTAAGTTGTGTTATGTGTGCTTCAGTCATATTACTAATCTTCAATCACAATCATATTTTATCTTAGTCACATTTTTAACTTTTAATCATATTGCGCTCAGTTACATTGAGTTCAGTCACATTAGTGATTGAAAATTATGTTGAGTGTACATTGAGCTCAGTCACAATTATATTTATTTTATATTATTAGTGACTAACAATAAGTTTGTTTATAATGTTTATAATACAAAATATAATAATAAATTTTAAAAAAAACTAATAAAAATGAATAAATAAGTGATTATGACTGTGAATGTATTGATATCAATGTGATTTTTATAAAAATTTTATAATATAAACTGACGAAAATCACCGTAAGATTGAGTCTCATGCAATCTCACGTAATTGAGCAAACCCCAAGAATCGCGAATCACGATTTTGTAAGAACAAAACCCCTTCTAAGATTGAATTAGACCCTCAAAGAATCTGCCCTTTAAAACCCTTTTAGAATCAAGAAAGAAACCTTGCTTGTAGTTAGACGTCACAAATGATGCAACTTATTTGATAAGTCAGGTGTTCAATTCAATGAATAAGAGAAATTCACACACTCTCTCAATGCTCACGGCAATAGCAATAATTTTTAGTTTGAAAATTTTGATTTTATTAATGCATAAGTCCCTCTTATATAGTAAGTCTTAGGAACTTTAATCCAAATAGGAAATTAAAATAAAATCATAATTTAACAAAGATTCAGAATCCAAATAAGAAACTAAAATATTTAAAAGAAATCCTAATTGAACTAATAAACTAATCCTAAGCTAAAGAGACTAAAATTTCGTGTATGTGCTTTTAAAATAATATTAGAGTTCAGCGCATCACTTAAATACAACATAAAATTAAAAACATATAATCTAAAGTGATAGGGATAATTACAACTTCATATTTGACTATGAATGAATCTGAATTTGTCTTTGATGTAAGCTATAAAGTTATATATCTCTAAATCATCTTTCCAACGCAAATTGAATCACCAAAATCAGACTTTGGTTGAGAAAGTTACGGTCAAAATACGAAAACTGCACAAATCATGTGTATTACATATGTGAAATTGGAAATATAGCTTCATTGGGCTAGGCTCATCTTTCGTAACCTCAATTAAATACATGAAGACTAGATCCATTTGCTCTTGTGAATGGTCTAAGTTTGATATGTGAAAGAAGTCTAACTTAGCCACCTTGGATCATATCATTCTTCATTTTCTCGAAAGGATTCGTCCCAAAATCTGAACTAATTATGGATTTGTCTATAACAAGTCTAGTTAGGTACTTAATTATACCAAATAAATAAAATCATTCATGTAGACGACAACAAAGTTTGTCAATAATTAATCCAGAATTAAATTAAATATTAATCATTAGATTAAAATTTATATATTATAATATAAGTGAGATTAATCTAAATTTTCATATTAAAAGCTTCACCCTTTACCCTACCAAAAAGAAATTAGTTACTCATAATTTGAATAAAAATACACATAATTTTATTACTAAAAGAAAAGAAAATTACAAGAAAGCTTTAAAAAAAATTAAAACACATAAGAGCCGGATCCTTTCGCATAATTTCAGAGACAAACGTGAAGGATTGCTGAGGAAAATGAGATGTAGAACACCTCTATCTATAGAAATTTTACAAGCTTTCTCCACCATTTTCTCTACCAAACATGCAAGCATGTTTGATGGAAGTTTGATAATTGTAAATTATCATTTTCAATTTTTTTTTATAATGACTTTAATAATTACACATATCACACTTTGGAATTTTCATCAATTTCGGCCTTGAAAACCTCATAATTAGAAAATCTTCTGAACTTTAAAGTTGTAGATCTTTGAGTCTTCTTTCATCTGGAACTAAAATCACCTTAATCTGATATTGGAGTAAATAGTTATGGCCAAAATACGAAAATTGTGCAAAGTGGAATTTCCGAAATTATACACTGTTAGAACTCCATTTCAAGTTTCTGGTCTCCAAAATCTAAATGTTAAGTCCATTTTTCTAGTTAAGCATCCAAAATATTATTTCGCCTACATAAAAAATAAAAATCACAATAAAAATATATTAAACATAAATTTAATTATTATTTCACAAATTTGCTAAATTAAGGGGATTAATGAAACTATAAATGTAAAATGATTAATTTTCATTTTAATAGATGTACACTTTTTAGTATTCATCACACCCCCAACCAGCTTATTACTAGTTCATAGTAATTTAAGTGACAAAACTTTAAAAAGATAAATTCTTATCCAAATTAATAATTATTTTCATTCTTTTTAAATGATCAAACAAGTAAATTCTCATGTACTTTTTTACCCTTCTTCCATACACACATAAAATAAGGTATCGATCAATTCATTGTGCCGACAATATTTACAGATCTTGTTGAAAAGAGAGTAATATTTTTCTTTAACCCATGTAATGAGCTTTGGGTCAGTGACTCCCAGACCAATTGACCTTAGGGCTCTAATTGTTAAAACACTATTACAGACTTAATTGCTCGAGTTGGAGAGGCTACGAAATCGTACTTATTCACATATTTTTTTTTACAAAAACTCCTCACACAGCCACCTCCAAACAACAATTTCACTTGGTTAGTTAAAAAATTGTTGTTAGTTTGTATGCAGTTTTTTTTTTAAAACACAAAACAAAATCAAAACAAAATATTTTTTTACACACAAAAAAACAATAAAACAAAATCAACATAAAAGAAATTTTTTTTTGAACGAAAAACACAGCAACGAAACATAAAACAAAAACTATCTAGTCTATTATCCCCTCCCCCAACCAAATTAAGACATTGTCCCCAATGTCTGAATAAAAAGAAGTAGAGTTTAGAAGACATCACTTGGTTAATATGGAATTGACAATGGAATCTATAACACTGCTACTAAAAAGAAATGTTACATATTAAAATAATAAAATGAAATCAAAACAGTAAATGATATGTACTGATAGTTGTGATTGTGGCTCACATCTTCCTCTGGTTTTACATCCAATAACGGCTTGAACGCCCTATATGGGTCGATGATATGCTTCACATCTAATTTTCTTATAAATTGACAAACATTGTATTTTAAAGTCAGATTCACGAGACTGTATTGTTGTCTTTCTTTTTGAAATTATGTATGTAAATTGTGAATCAATCTATCAAATCCACTATGATGCGTCTTAAGAGTCAATGATATATTATCTAATGACTCCTTACTCAAGCCATCTTTAATGGATTGATTTTTTTTCTTTGCATTATTAGACATCATTCATAAAGAACGACAATGAGTGTTCATATCCAACGTGTGCATTTATAATAAACACTTAATTGTTTAGCTCTCTATTTCTTAGCATATGTGATTTTCTCCAAACCATGTATGTAAGAGATAAATGGATGAAGAAATGTAAGGACTTCTGTTTTAACCAATTCTTTCTTGTAAAGGTTTAACATTTTTTGGGTGGTCGACGTGTCCTGACATTATCTTTGAAATGTATTCTCCATGTCCATTTTAAAGGATTAATGCATTTTATATCTTTTAAAGTCCATCCAATTCCATGTTTATGTTTTATCAACACATTTAACAACTTACCTTCTTGATCACTTGTCAGAGAAGAAGAAATTACCACATGATAAATTTGTTTATCTCCAGGAAATGTATATTTCAATCATTCAGGCAAAATCTTTAATTCCAATTTGGGTGCTTCTTCATGTTTCTCTTATTCAAGTGTTCCTAATTCCGTAAAATTTTGTTTCCATCCATCGTCTTCCAGTACTTGTGTAGAATCAAGTAAAGAAAAATCATTAGAAAAATCTGAATCTAATTGCGTACTTAATTTAAGAAAATTAGCTGTATAAATTTCCATGGGATCAGATAAACTCCCCTGAATATGCTCATCCAAAATTGATTCAATTAATTCCAAGCTTTCGTTCTCATTGTCCTTATCATATGGTTGTTTGAACATGTTAAAAATATTTAGCTCTAACGTCATATTGCCAAAAGACAAATTCATGATTTCATTCCTGTAATTAATTAAAGCGTTAGTTGTTGCTAAAAATGGGCGACCAAGTATTACAAAAATTGGCTTATAACTGTCTGCTACAGGTTGTGTTTCCAAGACAATAAAATCCACATGATATATGAATTTATCGGCTTGTAATTTTAGGGGCAGTTGTGGAACCCCTAGGGTCGGATCAGTGCCCCGAGCAGCGGAAATTGGTCTAACATATGGATATAAAAAATAGGTGTATTTTAAAATATTTTTATGTAAAACTACATTATGATACGAGTCTGTAGGAAAAAACGGGGACCCAATCGGAGTCCGGAAGCTCCAGAACGGAGAAAAATAAGTTTTAGTATGAATCAGGTCTGAGAGTCGAGTAGCGACGCAAGTGGGTTTGTGTCGCGACGCAACCCAAAATACCGAGAGCATGCTGAACATGAACGGTGACGCGTCGCGACGCAAAAGGGTTTGTGTCGCGACGCAGATCAGGCAATGAGTGATTTTTCATTTCAAAACATTACTAAACACTTCCAATTTTCTCCCAATACTTCAAATACACATAAAATCCAATTTTAACTTCATAACCACCATCAACACATGTTTTACAACTAGCATACATGTATTCTAAATACTTATATGCATTTGTTCGAATCTAATTACGAACCATTTTAGAATCCCAATTAGAAATGTCTCATGAACAATTCTAGTTCACCTAAAGGTGGTCAAGTAAATCTAGAATGGTAGCCATAGCTCTAAGCTTTAATCTAGAGTTCCAAACTCTTATTAATTGTTCCATGTCCAACATGAATATCTTTGACCTAATACATAAGCATGTTGTGTTTATACTTCTAAAGTATCTTAACACAATTGATTAGCCTTATTTCAACATTAAGTTATGTGATCATGCATCTAATACAAAAATAAAAATAACTTAGGAGATGATCAAATATTATCTAGTAAGCTTGATGCAAGATCCAATCTACCTCTCATTATTGAAATTGTTGGAGAACCTCCAAGGTGTGCAAGCTTGACTTCAAGATCCAATCTTGTTTCCAATGCTTCCAAGCTTCACTTCAAGATCCAATATTGATTTTTCCTAGATGAAATGTTGTAGAGATCTCACAAGCTTCTCTAAACACTTCTCTAACTTAGGCTAATCTCTCAAGAATTTGCTTATGCTTGTATTTGTACTTGTAATTAAAACCTTCATAAAGCTTGCTATTTATAGAAAAACTTAGGCAATTTTTAATTAATAAAAGTTGTAATCAACTTTTAAGTGGGCTTAATCTAATTTGTCCAAATATTTATAATTAGGTGTGACTAATCTCCACTGTCTCACACTTTAATTTAATCCAATTAAATCAAGCCAAGGATTAGGAAATGGATTAGTTAAATGTTTACCACCTGATTTAATCCAATTAAATCAAGCCAAAACCACCTATTATTACATACTTACAATTACCATAATATCCTCAAATGGTAGAGATAATTATGATTTTACAATTAAACCCTTGTGTAATTATTGAATTAATCAATTAATCTAATTAGGTCAAAGTAAATAATCAATGTTATCCAATAGCAATTGATTATCTTAGTTGATAATTATAATATCTAATATTATTTTTTATCAAAATTAATCAGCTACCCAAGTGCTCAACAAGTACACTTCATATTGGGACTCTCTAAGTTCAGACATGTTCGTCATATAAGCCTAGGTAATATGTACGCAATTCGGCCACCTCCGAATTCGCGAAGAACACGAATGACCTTTCTGAACTATACAAGTCGAGGTCATCACATATGTTTAAAAATCCATTCGTCGAAGGCTATCCGAGTTGTGCTTAGGAAACATAGAATACACCGTCAAGTTTCTTAGATGCACATCTCATGTCGACATGTCCACGATTCTTCATAACTGATGTGATCCACCATAGGTGATCGACTTTGGCCAAAGATTTAAGAATCGTGACTTTACTAACATGGATATCTAAACCTCTTATGGTACACATACGGGCCAACAGATCCTATCTTGCTTTGCATTTTATTACTGAGTGCATCGATCCACACCCAACGAACATCTAGAGGCCAGACCATGAAATGTTTCTGACATACATGACATCAAAGTGTGGAGGATCTCACACAAAATCAATACTATCATATAGTCAAAGGATTACATATGCTACTCGACTCGAGGAGATTCCTATTGACGGTGGTGTGTACTTCCAACTATTAGGAATCACATGTGAGTCATTCAATATTCACTTCAACGAATACCCACATGTCTATACGAGTTTCCAAAACTCATGGTACATCAGGTTAAACCATTGGAACTCCAATTCCAATATACGACATGTGCTAGTCTTCTAGGTTATAGGAATTCGACCGTATTCCAAAACCAACGACTATGAATATTTACTTTAAGAATAGTTTACACCCAATGTTAAAACTATTCTAAGGTCGATGTCATTCTTAGCATATCTATACATCAAGCTAATACACATAATGACAATACCATTAGTAAGGTATGAAATGAAAAATATAGTTATTTTATTAATAAATAATAAAATGTACAATTTGGATTGGCACTCCAAGCACCAACTCCATCAGCGGAAACGTCTTAGGCACCGGGATCGGACTTGAAAATTTTTTCTTCCCTTCTACTGGGTGGCCGAATGTTACTGCCACCACCACTGAAATTTTGCTTTAATTTTAGATAAAATTCCAGCCCCGAAATAGCCCCGGAATAGTCTCCGAACAGCCCCGAACAGCCGGATAAAAACTGGATTGTTTTAGACCTGATAAGCTTACAGTGCACTGCCAAAACAGCCCCTGAAATGCGCGGACAGTGGCTGTGTTTCAGTTCTAATTTTTCACTTGAAAACAGCCTCAACACAGCCCCAAAACATCACAAAATGTTCCCCAAAAAACTAGATTAAAACAAACCGAATCGAGTTCTGTTTCACCAAGTAAAGGGGCAGCAGTGAGCAATATAAAGCCTCACTGCCGAGTACATACAAGAATAAGATGAAGATGAATATTTGTTCAACACCACAAAGTCTTTCGAACTATATCTCGTTACCAACGGAAACTTGTGTGGGCAAGACTCACAATATTAATCCCTAAATTATTTAGAGATTAAATCACACTTGTGTTTTGTTGTTGTTTTTCTTCTTTTCTTTTGTTTTTGTATTCCTCAACTTTTGAGAGAATGAAGAAAAAGATGAAAGGTGGCTAGGGTTAGAATAAGAGGCCTTCTAAAAAGAAAAACAATTTTTCTTTTTATACTTAGGTTTTTAATTTTAAAAAAATCACAAAACCCTTCCATTTTACACCATTGAATTTTCGGCCATCACATGTCTAAATTCAAAAATTTTGTAACATTTATACTTACTTTCCATAATGGAAAAGATGTTACAAAATAAAAAGGTTAAATGCCTTAAAAAAAATTTGTAACTTCCAAATTAAATCCAAAGGTTCCCAAAACTCAAAATTTAGAAATTACTAACTTAACCTTTCATTTAATTATATCTAATATAATTAAATAACATGTGTTTAAATATCATATATTTAATAAAATAATATATTAACTTTTAAGATAAAGTTTCAAGTGTGACAAAATAACATTATTAATCATATTAATAATATTTATACATTTGTGAGTATATAATTGGACTATCCAATTATACTAAATCCGCTATAGTATATCGAGCTAGTATGGGGACCAAATGGACCTACGGTTTCGAGCTCCAATAATCTCGAAATATTAATTAAGCTCTTAATTAAATATTCTGAATTATTAACTCTCGGGTTATTCCACTAAAATCCCGAAGTTGCACTCTCGTTGCTGCATATGATATATTAAGCCGAACCAAATCGGTGTCCATCGATATAGTCACTACATACGAATTGACCATTCACGAATATCTCGTAATTAGAGCCGAGTCATAATGTGTGTTATACCCCGCTAAATATTTATACATTAAGTATCATTGATTCTCTAATGAACGATTTATTCATAATCATTATGAATTTTAATCTTTTTATTAGTAATAGAAAGACTTGAGCGCTCTAACCGTTCAAGTACCGAATCAACCCTTAAGGAATATACTCATCCACTTCTTGCAAGAAGGAGTTAACTTCATATCTATGTAAAACGTTCCCAGTTACACAACATACCATGCCCTCAAAGTACGTAGCTATTGGTCGGGACTGCTACACCAACCTCACATTTGTAAATCAAAGGACATAGTCTGTCATGCAGGAGTTAGTAGTACACTCAGGATTAAGACCAATCCATATATGACCATCTAGTAGATCGAAATGACTTTCTTTGTTTAACAGATATTATAAGAATGTCATTTCCATCTGGGTCCAGTCCTATATGATCACATCATACAAGGTGCCTCCATTCTCATGTCTCTACATGGATGATCCCGGATCAAGGTCGTCATACAAATATAGAATGGACCGCAACTATAGATAAACCACAAATAAAGTATCTGCTTTGTTTGCTCTCTATGAACTATTTAAGATTACTAACTTCAGTCTTAAATCCTCTTGTGTATGACACTCATACACTAAGTCTGAAGGCACATAAGTAATCTAGGGTATTCAAGATAATTTATAATATGCGAAATTTAAACAAACACTTTGATAAATGAATAATGCATCATTTTATTTCAAAACATATAAATCCGTTTATATTACATGTAGCTCTAGGGCATATATCCCAACATCCCATGCGATAACTTGTGTCAGAAGATAAACCTGTAACATGTCCCAATCACATTAGACCTTTTGGATAATGCAAGTTCATATGCATGACTCACATTACTCGGACCTGACCATGCTGTTACAATCCATCTCACACTACCAAGTCGAAATCGAAGCAACAGCTCCCCTGGCCTACCGACCTGGCGGGTCGGGTCGGTCCCGATGAATTAATTCACTTAGTTTCTCCGAACATCTTCACTCATCGGGTTGGACGATAAACGTGAACCGACCCCGACCTCTTCGTTGGGCCGGATGCCCCTATTTTCTGGGCTTGGCCCTCTGAACTAGGGGTGTTCGCGGTGCGGTTCGGGTCGATTTTTTCATTTTTCACTTCAAACCACGCGGGTTGGCGGTTTGAGAAATTAGAAACCGAAACCGTAAATTTGATAAGGAAAATCACGGCGATTTGGGTTGGCGGTTTAGCGGTTTGGGCGGTTCGGGTCGGCGGTTTGGATTATAAATTTTTTAAGGAAATTTTATGTGTTTTCACATAATAATTGAAGAGAAAAAATATCTAATTTTCATTTATACATTGCATATTGTCATATGATCATTAAATATCTTAAATTACATGGTTAAAAAAGAAGAAAAATATAAAATAATATCTAATTTGAACGCGGGTCGGCGGTTCGAGTCGCATTTTGCGTCAAAAATTACGATTTTGGGCGGTTCGGGTCGCGGTTGGGTCAAAACCGCACACCGACCCGAAATTTGCGGTTCGATTACGATTGACCCGAAATCATTTTTATTTTTTTTTCAAACCGCGCGGTGCGGTTCGGATCGGTGCGGTTCGGGTCGGGTTGCGGTTTGACCCGAAACCGTGATCACCCCTACTCTGAACCTTGGAAATGGAAATCCCCTTTATGCACTCCCTTGGGATTCCGACTTTTTCGGGGCCAAAAAACCACCATCAGCACTAATTTAAGTGAACAATTTGAAATCCTTCAACAACCTTCTTAGAAGATTCATACACTTTGCACACTTGTTAAGTTATTGTTGGAAAAAGTCGTTAGAATGTCACCGATAGTCACTGTAAATTCCTCGACTTGTGGCGGTGATAATTGTGATATGTTTGCTTGCCCTTAATGAGAATGAGAGATGAGAATCATCTCCATTAAATTTATTTATTTTCTAAAATTGAATGAAAATGAGAATGAGAATAAGGATGTGGCCCACATATTTGATATTAAGGAATAAGAGTTTCATTCACACCACCTCATGGGAATTAAATTCTCATTCTCATTATTGATGAGAAATTATAAGATTACTCCTAAAATAATTAATTAATAAATTAATATGGATTTATAAATAATATTAATATATTATATGTCACAGATTTTTAATTATATAATTAATATATTATATATTTATTAGAGGTTTATTTGAAATCATGAGCTATCTCAAGAAATAAAACAATAACTATAATTATTTTTTTTATTCAAATAAGCACATTTAAATGGTTTGGCTATTATTAGGGATGGCAAAAATCACCATGAGTTCAAGACACCATGGGAATTTGTCCCAATCGGGGAGAGTTCGGTACAGATGACAAAAGTTTGTCTGGCCCGCCCGAGCCTGGCTCGGTTCGGCGGGCTTTAGCCCGGCCCGTGATCCTTTTTTAAGAGTCCGGATTTGGGTAAAAAATTCTGAACTTGAATTTTATTAATAACAAATAAATTTTTTAATTATATAAATTAATTTTTAATTCTAAATATATGCTTTTGTAACTAAACACTAAAAACATATAAATTATTATTATTTTTTTCAAAAAAACTTTTAAAAATAATTTTCCCGAGCCTGGCCCGACAGATTTCATGTCGAGGCCGGGCATGACAAAGCCTGAGCCCGACCTGGTATTTTGTCATATATATAGGTTCAGGGCCTCAAAACATAAAAAAATCTTAATCGAGTCGGGTTCGGGGCCCCGATTCAATTTTAGCATCTAAATCGAGGACGGGTTCGGGATTCATATGGAGCCCCAAACCTGAGAAAAAATCCAATTTTTAACACTTTTTAAAAAAAAATAAAAAAAAATGTATGATTGCAAATAAAAAATCTATTACCTTATTTTAAGATTTTCACATAATAGTTGAAAATTAACAATAAAATAAGTATGGATTGGGTCCCCACTTATTCTTCATCTCCATTCGAGGATAACAGAGAATATATCCATTCGAGAAATTTCAAATTCGAAATAAATTCGGAGATTTCTTAATAATTCGAAATTGGATTCAGAGATCATGATCTCCGTTCTGAACCTACCCATTGACATCCTCAACAATCGGTAATAAAAGAGACATTGCACCCCGAGGCAATTTTTTTTTAAAAGAATCTTATGCCACGTCAAGGATGACACAATGCGTCTTCTAAAACTATCCTCGAAAGGATCTCGACCTACATAATGAAATGGAGCTGCTCGCCTCCCCTCTCATTCTCTCTCTCATTTATTTGATAATAATATCCTTACTCCTTTAAATAAATTACTTTTCTGATTTAATTATTTTATTTTCTTATTTTACTTTTTAATTTAATTGTTATATTATTTTTATCTCATTTATTTTTATTTTTTTATATTTTTTTCCTCTTTTACTTATTTATCAGTCTTTATATATTTATTCTCTTTTAATTATTTAATAAATATTTTATAATTTTTATTTGTTGTTATTTATTATTTATTTTTCTTTTGATTCTTTATTAATTTATTCAACACTATTTTATTGCTAACATAAAAGAGAATATTTTTTATTAAACATAAGTAGT
>SKCR01007876.1:0-24588 GCA_019454045.1 Zanthoxylum bungeanum | reverse complement strand
TTAGACTGGGGCAAGTTCGTACCTTATGACCATTAGGCCCAAAGCTTCTGAAATATTGATGGGCCATTCTGTAGAAATTATTACTTTATGTTTGCATTATCTTTCTTTTATGCTTGTGCTTGGGAACATCGTCGTTTGGATCCATTTAGACCATTTGTCATGGGATATGGGCTTGTTGGGCCATTTAAACTGGGACAAGAATTTATTTTATGATGATTGGGCCAAAGGCTTCTAAGTGCTGATGGGCCACTTTGTGATTGTGTTCAGAACATTACCATTTGGAATTAGTTGGGCTCCTTGCCATGAGATGTGTACTCGTTGGGCCATTTAAACTGAGACAAGTTCACTCCTATGAAAGTTAGCCCAAAAGCTTCTAAAATGATAACGGGCCGATTTGTTTGAAAATTTTAGTTGATTTATTATGTTATATATATTACATGCATCTCATGCACCTCATACATACATATGTCATGTTAACACCTTCTATGTCTCAAAAAGACATCATAGATACCGTTTGGGTTAGAGAAGGAACAAGGCTCATTAAAAGAACAGTAACAGTCATGAGTGAATCCGGTAATGAGGTATCCCGTATGGATCAGTTAGAGAACGGTCTCGCCAAGATTACTGAACAGTTGCAGGCCTTGACTACTGCTATGGCTGGTATGGCTGTGCCCCGTGCTGGGGGAAATTCTGAGAATGTGAGGCGTGAGGAGCCTCCGAATGGGTTGGGGGATGATATCCCCGCTTTTGATGATGATATGGCAGCCTATGTAACAGGCAGATTATCTGGGTCTCAGGCAGAGTTACAAAAACTTCGGGATCAGGTTGAGTCAGTTACCCGCAAGATTAGGGGTAAGAATGAAGATTTGCTGGATTATGACACACTGAATTTCGGGGAGCAGTTGCCGGCACAGTTCAAGATGCCTGATATGGCTAAGTTTAACGGGAATGGGGATCCAAGGGTGCATCTCCGACAGTTTGTATCAGTCATGAGTTCAGTTGGCTTATCTCAGCGCCAAGTGTAGAAAATGTTTGGAATGTCGCTCGAGGGAGCTCCCGTGGTGTGGTACCACAGTTTGGAGAAGAAAGTGAAGGAAGATTGGAGGGAGTTGGCTGATGACTTCTTGAAGCAGTATGTCACTGACCTAGAGATCGACCTGTCACTCCGTGATCTGGAGAATGTCAAGCAAAAATCGGAGGAGAGTTTTAAGGAATATGTGGACCGGTGGAGAGGTCAGTTGTTGAGGATGCAGACTAGGCCTTCGGAGAAGGATCAGATTAAAATGATCATCAAGGGCACCAAGCCCTCCATTTACAGCAAGTTGAGGAGGATGACCTCCATGATTGCAGACTTTCGGCAGTTGAGGGAAACTGTCATGGATATTGAGGAAGAAGAGGCCGAGAATAGAAAATTCTATGGTCTGAACAGGAGGCCCATTGGGGGAACATCGGGAACAAAACCCGTTTCTGCTGAGATTGCCGCTATCCGGAACCGGAGATTTACCAACTTGGGAAGACCTCTGTCAAAAGTGCTAGAGAAACTGAAGAGGCAAGGGCTCTTAAAACCCTTGGAAGCCAAACCATTACCCAATCCCCTACCATCACATTATAACCTAAGCCTTTAGTGTCACTTTCACACAACAAAAGGGCCATGACACTGACAATTGCGCCCGACTCCGCCATGAAATCCAAGACCTGATAGACTCCAAGAAAATACCTGACCCAGAAACAAAACAGCCTGACACACCCAGAAACCCCTTACCTAATTACCGTGTCGTACCACCACCAGCCTATATGATCAATTCTGGCCTTCCAGAAGACCTTGTCCTAAAATCATTTCAGCCCCAAGCCTTTTGCCTGGGAATCTGGGATAGCACTAGTGAAGATGAGACTGAACAGGGGAAAAACTTTTGGCTTGATTTCTCTAGCAGTGACGAGGAATAAGTAAGGGGAATGAAGCGCAGTGGTCATTTTTACAATGATATGGCAGATAAGGGTAATGAAGTTTTGACAGATGGTAGAGAAGTGGTTGAGACTGCAGAAAACACTGAGGGGGATATAATGCTGAGGCAATTAAGGAAGACTGGAGCACAAGTGAGTATTTGGGAACTGTTATGTGCATCTCGGGAGCATAGACAAGCCATGGTTGAGGCTTTAAGCAAGATTGTGGTACCGGAAGACGCCAACCCCGCAATGTTTGTTGGGTCGGTTCAGAAGGAAGCTTTGCAGATATCTTTTTCTGAGGATGAACTCCCAATAGAGGGGAGGAATCATAACAGGCCTCTATTTATCAGGGCCGAGGTGAGGGGCAAGAGAACTTCATGTGTAATGGTGGATGACGGTTCGTCCATCAATGTGTGCCCGCTGAAAATTCTGGCAAGATTGGGTATGAAAGCAACAGACTTAGACCCCTCCAGTATGACTATTAAGGTTTATAATGACAGTAAAAGGGGAGTTGAGGGTACCTTTGTGGCTATGGTCAAGGTAGGACCGATTGAAGATGAGGTTGAGTTCACAGTACTGGACATCCCGGCTACTTTTGATTTATTGTTGGGAAGGCCTTAGTTTCAAAAACTTGGGGGCATGCCTTCCACTTTACATCAGATGATCAAGTTCCCGTATGAGGGAGAAGTTGTTACTATCCATGCTGAGTTAGATAATGCCGTGGCTGCCTTGGAGATACAACCTTTCATGAGGTTTCAGGTGTCAGCTACATTTGAGGAGTGGGTGGATCCTAGGGTGGCTAGGATTATGGAGAAAATGAAGTTTGAGCCGGGTAAAGGTTCAAAATTACAAGATTTCAGAGGACAGACTACTCGGAAGGGTTTGGGGTACAAGTCTGATGAAGAAAAGCCAAAGGTTAAGAAAAAGGGCCTGAAACTAATGGAATGTTTTGTGAAAGCTTCAGGATATCAAGGGGAGCCTGAACCTGTGGAAGTTAATGGAATTGTGGTACCTGTGTTTGAGATCTTCCAGGATATGTTGGGTAAGAAGCCGATAGTTGAAGAAATTGTGAAGAAAGAAGAAGAGAATTGGGAGGAAGAACTGATGAAGTTGGAGGGCCTGACTCTGGGAGAGGACAAAAAGCCTGAGGAAAACCTGGTTGCAGAGGAAGAAGTGTCTATAGATGATGAAGGCATTTACCTTCCTGATTTGTTTGAATGTACTTCTACATTATCCAATAATAAAGACATCTCTTTTGCTTACTTGCCTGAGTCATTTCCATTTACACTGCACGAATCAAGCATATTTGACATTAGTTCAGCCAGAACTACTGCATTTAACTTGGGTACACTTGAGAACCCCAAGGAAATTCTGATTGCAAGTGAAGTAACCTCCGAAGAGAAGAAGAAACTAGAAGAAGTGTTGATCAGATATGCCAAAGTGTTTGCTTGGTCCTATGAGGACATGCCTGGGGTAGACAGAAACATTGCCCAGCACACAATACCAACTTATCCGAATATGAGGCTAGTAAAACAGAAACTCCGACGGATGTGACCAGAATGGGCTGAGAAAGTCAGAGAGGAGGTTAAGAAACAGATAGATGTGGGGTTCCTGGAAGTAGTAAAGTACCCTGAGTGGTTGGCTAATATAGTGCCGGTGCCAAAGAAAGACGGGAAGGTCAGAATGTGTGTAGACTATAGAGATCTCAACAAGGCTTGTCCGAAAGATGATTTTCCTCTACCGCATATAGATGTTCTGGTTGATAGTGCCGCTTTATCTACTATGTATTCATTTGCAGATGGATTTTCAGGTTACAATCAGGTTCTCATGGCTGAGGAAGACAAACATAAGACCGCATTTGTTACTGAGTGGGGTACTTATTGTTACAAGGTTATGCCATTTGGGCTTAAGAATGCGGGGGCCACTTATCAGCGGATGGCCACTACACTATTCCACGACTTGATGCACAAAGAGATTGAAATGTATGTGGATGTCATGATGGTGAAATCAGAGACAAGAGTTGGGCATATTGAAGCACTGGAAAGGTTCCTTCAGAGAGTTGACAGATACAACTTGCGGCTTAATCCCAAGAAATGTGTGTTTGGGGTGACTTCAGGGAAATTGCTTGGTCATACAGTGGGAATGGACGGAATAGAGGTAGACTCCGAGAAGATCAAGGCAATCACAGAAATGCCTGCACCGAAAATAGAAAAAGAAGTAAGAGCATTCTTGGGAAAGATTCAGTACATCAGTCGGTTCATTGCCAAGTTGACATCAGTATGTGAGCCTATCTTCAAACTGTTGAGAAAAGATCAGCCAGTGAGATGGAATGAACAGTGTCAGACAGCCTTCGACAAGATCAGAGAGTACTTGGTAAAGCCTCTTGTATTGAAACCTCCGAGACCGGGCAGACCTTTGATATTGTATTTGGCTATAGAATCAGAAGCACTGGGGGCAATGATGGTACAGGCATATGAGACAGGGGTAGAACATGCAGTTTACTATCTAGTAAGAAGATGCTCCCGTATGAGGCTCGGTATCAAGAAGTAGAGAAGATATGTCTTGCCGTGGTATGGGCTTCCAGAAAGTTGCGACATTACTTCCAGTCATACAAGATCCAAGTAGTGGCAAAAGAAAATCCTCTGAAATATCTTCATTCGGTGCCTTCACTAGTGGGAAAATTGGGCAGATGGTTGGTATTGCTGACAGAGTTTGACATTGAGTATCTCACCTCCAAAGTGATCAAAAGGCGAACAGTAGCAGTGTTTCTGGCATTGCAACTTGTTGAGGGGGATCAGTATAAGTTTGAATTTCTAGACGAAGAGATCCAAGCAATAACAGTTCAGAGATGGAAGATGTACTTTGACGGAGCAGTGAATTACAAGGGAGCCGGAATTGGGATCGTGATAGTAACCCCCAAGGGAGAGACTTTACCTTTGGCCAATAGGTTTACATTCAGAGTGACTAATAACATGGCCGAGAATGAAGCATGTGCTTTGGTTTGACAACATTGATAGCCTTGAAGGCCGGGAGTGTAGAAGTCTACGGAGATTCTATGTTGGTAGTCCAGCAGATGCGAGGAGAATGGGAATTGAAAGAAGAACGATTGAAACCTTACCTTTTTCACCTCAGAAAGTTGGCACAGGTTATCCCCAAGTGTAAGTTTCAGCACTTACCGAGAGAAGAGAATCAGATGGCAGATGCATTGGCTACACTTGCAGTAACTTGGGAAAATCCAGAAAAGTTAGTGATGAGACCGTTGATACTGACAACAGCGAGCAGACCTGTTTATGAGATAGAAAGAATTCTGGAAGTTGAGGTCGATGATGGTAAACCTTGGTATTATGACATTCAGAGGTATCTGGAACATGGTGAACTCCCGGAAGGGGCAGGCAGAAAAGACAGAATAGCCATTCAGAAGTTAGCTTCCCAGTATGTGACTTTGAAAGGGGAACTGTACAAGAGGTAAGCAAACGATATTCAGTTGAAGTGTTTGAGAAAAGTAGAAGCTCAGCATGTAATGGAAGAAATACACGCCGGGGTATGTGGTCCGCACATGAATGGGTTGAATCTATCCCGAAAGATAGTGAGACAAGGTTTTTATTGGTCAACCATGGAAACAGACTGCGCGAAGATGGTAAAGCACTGTCATGACTGTCAAGCACATGGTAATTTGAATCACTTACCGCACACAGAGTTGCACGGGTTGTCAGAGCCGTGGCCTTTCTCAGCATGAGGGTTGATATGATTGGGGAAATTCGACCGAATGCATCAAATGGGCATCGATTCATAGTAGTGGCAGTAGATTACTTCTCGAAAAAGGTGGAAGCCGAATCATTCCGTAATGTACAACAACAAAAAAGATGGCAAAGTTTATAGCTCGGAACCTCATTTTTCGATATGGTATGCCGCATCATGTAGTGACGGACAACGGAGTTCAGTTTCAAGGAGAAACGAATGCAATGTTACAGAGGTACGGGAAAGGCCACCACAAGTCATCACCGTACAGGCCACAGGCAAATGGGGCAGTTGAGGCAGCCAACAAGACTATAAAGACAATTTTAGCCAAGATGACAGAGAACTGCAGAGATTGGGCCGAGAAACTACCATATGCTTTATGGGGGTACCGAACATCAGTAAGAATAGCAACAGGGGCCACACCTTACTCTTTGGTCTATGGAATGGAAGTAGTGTTACCAGTGGAAGTGGAAATACAGTCTATGAGGGTTTTAGCAGAGGCAGAATTACCGGAACAAGAATAGGCCGCACAGAGGTTTGATCAGTTAGCACTGTTGGATGAGAGGAGAACGAAGTCTTTGTATCACATGCAATTGTATCAGAAGAGACTAGCCCGGGCATTCAATAAGAAAGTACGTCTCACCAAGATCAGAAAGGGTGATTTGGTACTTAAGCAGTCGAGGCCGTCGACGACAGATCCGAGGGGAAAATTCAGACCTAACTGGGAAGGACCTTACATAGTGCAAAAGGTAATGGGAAATGGGGCAGTGAAGTTATCAGACTTGGAAGGAAACGAGTTCACCGAGCCAATCAACGTGGACAGATTGAAGCAGTACTTTGCCTGAGAAGAAAGGACCGAGCAGTCACCAAGGGAATTGGCAGAAGACCTAACCCAACAGAGTAGGAAAATCATTCATGCATACACGTAACATTGCATCCTTTCCGTGTTTGTTTTTGTTTTGTGTTCGCAGGTTCGAAGAAAAGAGAAAGCGGCATAAATGAGCCAAACAACGTCAACGCAGTTTCAGTTTTGGGGATGAGTCCTAATGGGCGAGGCCCACATTAGTATCAGTCTGGGGCGAGGCCCATGTCAGCATCAGTTTGGGGCGAGGCCCACGTCAATATCAGTCTGGGGCGAGGCCCACATTAGTACCAGCTTATGGGCGAGGCCCACTTTTTTCAGCGGTGTTGGGTCGAGGTGCCCAGGGTCGAGGTGCCCCCATTGTCGGTTGTAGTTCCGGGTCGAGATGCGTGCCCAGGGTCGAGGTGCCCACTACATCATCATATTCAGGGCGAGGCCCCTATTGTCAGCGGTATGGGGTCGAGGTGCCCAGGGTCGAGGTGCCCCCGTTGTCGGTTGTAGTTCCGGGTCGAGATGCGTGCCGAGGGTCGAGGTGCCCACTACATCATCATATTCAGGGCGAGGTCCCTATTGTCAGCGGTATTGGGTCGAGATGTGTGCTCAGGGTCGAGGTGCCCCCGTTGTCGGTTGTAGTTCCGGGTCGAGATGCGTGCCCAGGGTCGAGGTGCCCACTACATCATCATATTCAGGGCGAGGTCCCTATTGTCAGCGGTACTGGGTCGAGGTGCCCCTATTTTCAGGTGCAGTTAGTGGGATGCATCCCAGGATCGAGGTCCACTGTAGTACCAACTCAGCTCGAGGAAGCAGACGAGCCAAGTAAGTGAAAATGCATTGCATAACTTTGATAGGATTGTTTAAAGTCACACACTGCACAAGTCCCATCAAAGTATGGGTGACTGTAGGCATTGCATTTTTGCATGTGAAACCCGATGAGGAGTCTTATTTGGAGACAACTACCTTTTAAGTTACGGAAACTGCGGGAAACGGACACCGGAAGGGAATAGTCAAGAATTGACTCATTGACATATTAAGTTCACTGGTATAGCTTCGAGTAACTCGTTTGATTTATGTTTTAAAAAAATTATGCTCGGCCCACACACATTGTTAGCCCACACACCCATCTTTAGCCCAAACACCTAACCAAGCCCACACAGAACATCAAAACACCTAGCCAAGCCCACCCACCTAATCAAGGCCCACACGCCCATAGCCCCCTAATACACACCCAAATTAAATAATTATTAATTAAATTAAAACATTAACTAAATAAAATATTAATTAAAATAAATAAATAAATAAAATATTTACCAAACATAAAATAAGTATATGCCTAATATAAACTAATCAAATATAATCATTCCTAACTAATATATATTTACCAATCTAAAATATTTGACTTCCTAATCAACACCAATCTAATCTTGTAACTTCCTAATTTAGAATATTTTGTCCCCCCTCAATCTTGTGTATACCATTCTTGAAAAGCCTAAATTAGAAACCAAGATCCATTCCTTGTGAGACAAGGACAAACCCTAATCCTCCTCTATATAAACAACATTAAACCAAAGCCATTGTCTCCTTCAGACAACCTAAGTCATGCCCAAGCCCTAGAAACACACAAAGACTCACGGCCAAGATAAGAAATCAAGACAGAAAATTTTCTCTCCATCTCATCCTCCTTAGCCGTGAACACCATCCCCCTTGCACCCCTCCATAGCCGAAATTTCCGTAGCCAATACAACCACCAATACAGCCCCTAACCACCACTGAAAACCACCTCCATAAACCCCCCACACATCACCAAAACTAGTCCAAAAACAGCAGCTACATCCACGCCCCTTAGCACCCAAAACAGCCTCCTGTACACGCATGCAGTTTGCGCAAAACCATCCAATGTACCGAATTTTAGCCCTTCAAACAGCCCCTAAAATACCCCAAACCAGTGAGTAAAAGCTGCACATCTAACCATAAAAAAAATCACAAAAAAATTTGCACATTAAGCCTCCCCAAAACGCAAAAAACAGCCCCTTAAAACACAAAAAACGTGACCTGAAACATGAGCAGAAAATACAGTGAAAATAGCAGCAAAAAACGAAGACCAACAGCGAGCAAAACAGCAAAACAGTGAGCTAAGACGCTGATGAGTGGTATTTATATCACTATTTCCCACTCATTTAATCTAATATTTTGTATAGTTTCTTGAGTTTTGTGAATATTTTAATGTGTTTTGTGTTATTTTTAGATAAATAAAGTTTCAGGAAATTCTGGAGCTGTTTTGGGGCAAAAATGAACAAAACTGGACAAAAAGGGCAAAATCGTCATTCAGCGTCGCGACGCTGAAGCCTTGCGCGTCGCGACGCCCAGCGTGCGCCGAATCTGCTAAAATGCGCCGGGTCCACAAATCAGAATCTGAGACAAGTTTGACTTTGCTAACGTGCGCCGTGCCACGTGTCACCATCACAACGGAGATGCTAAAATGCGCCGTGCCACGCGTCGAAATCTTATTGATCGGACGGCCTCCGCCCCACGTGTCATCCTACGTGTCGCCACATCATCTTCCACATCAGCAGCCACGTCAGCAAGTCAACCGAGTCAACATGCCACGTCAACATCAGCCAAATACAGCGCGACACGTGGCGAAATCTTATTCGTCTGACGGCCGCCGCCCCACGTGTCGCCACGTCGCCATCCACATCATCACAGTGACGCAACCAATGACGTCATGAACAGTGACACGTCACCAATGACGTCAACATAATAATTGAGTTTTAGCCGCCATGACACGTGTCGCTCTAAACAGTCAGCCGCTTGCTACGTGTCGCCTCCTCATCGTGCCACGTCGACAAATCCAGCGTCGCGACGCTGAGTTCCTTGGCGTCGCGACGCTGGAATAGTGAAAAATTTTGCTATAAATAGACCGCGAATTTTCAGTTTTTAGTACACCATTCTCTCACTTCTTCTATGTAATTAGGGAGTGTTTCTCTCTCTAGAATATTTTAGTTTTTAATTTTTTACTTTTGTAATAATTTTAATTACTTTTTGTAATAATAGTAATTTACTTTCTTTACTTTTTACAGTTTTTACTATTCACTATGAGGAGGTAACTTCCCTATGCTAAGGTGAAAGGTAATTATTTTACTATTGCTATTTAGATTAATCTCCCTTAAAAATGATATATTTACTATTTAAAATACTGATTAATAAAGGATACCGCTATATTGGTCGGTTGGTAAATTATTTCTGTTGGTTTGAACCTGATTAATCAAGGATACCGCCAGACTGGTCGGTTGGTAAATTTATTTTGGTACCGCCTTTATGGCTGGATTATGGACAAATATTACCACCTATATGGATGGTTGGACTTAATTTGATTTAATCAGGATACCGCCAGATTGGTCGGTTGGTAAAATATATTACAAGTTTATATATTATTTTACTGGGAGATATCTAAATAAGTAGTAGTAAAAGTAATTCCTTTTTACCTTAGCATTTTATTTTATTTTACTTTTAAGCTTTTACTTTACTGCAATTACTTTTCAGCACTGTTACTTTATGGTTTTTACTTTTAAGTTTTTACTAGCCCTAGCTATGTGTCATAACTAAGTTAGTATCTAGGGTTGTGATAAAATCCAATATCACGGGCTTATAAGGGTTAGATTATAATTTGGGTAATATAAAGATTTATTTATTGAGTCTTAATCTTAATGCTCTTTAATTAACTGGCCATTAATTAAATTGATTAGGTAAACTTAAAATGAACTAGACATAGGGATTTTAAGTTTAAGACCTTAGACTCAACAGCCCACGATCTTCCTTAAGGATAGATAACCCTTTCAATAGATTTCCTTACAGGATAGGAATATACCTGTCGGGCTAGGGTAGCCATAATTGGAACTTAATCTTAATTAATCTAGGTAATTTGGTTGACATAGGCATATGGTTCAATTGGATTATACTAGGTATTTGTAATTGACCATCGGAAGAGGCTTTTACATAAATTGGTGTTCCAGGTTAATAAATCAATATTTTACCCAATTATAATATAACCACTTTATCTTTAAATAATATTGGAATAAATCACAACCCTGGATAGTTTTAATATTGAATTTTCTTAAAATCTACCTTCAAACAATTTTATTTTATTGTCTTTAAATTAGAATCGTCGCTATTTCAAATCAGTTAAACAACCTGTTAGATACTAGTAATCATTTAACCTCATAAAATTAATAACTTAGGTATTAAGTCCTCGTGGGATCGATACTTTTTATACTACTTGAACGATACGTACGCTTGCGTTATACGTGTGTGTTTACGCCGGTCAAACGCTAAACCAGTGAACCAGAAGAGTAAGGAGCTTTTACCCCTTCCGATCTCCTCGAAACGCAAGTCTGAAGACGACTTAAAAGGTTAGACCTGAGGGTACTTTTCACACTCATCTTTATTTGATTTTTGTTATTTATTTTGATTGTATTTTAATTATTTGTTGAATCTTTTTTTGTGTATGATGTGTGTTGTGGGTATTTGATGAATGGAAAAGTGTCGTCTCTTGTGGTATATAGGATGGAAACCCAGACATAAATTCCGTAGCCGAATCCGAATGGACGGTAGTCCGTTCTGTACTTGGGATACAACTCCATGTACCGCTTGAGTAAACGGCACCTTCTTTTGTTTCATGTTGCTTTGATTTATTTATTTTTCGTCATTTGAATTCCGCATGTTACTTGTTTATGCATGATGCGATCGAGCGCATGGGCTTAGTAAGTCGGATTAAATTCCTTTACCACGATGCTTTGCCGCGTCGGTTGATGTGTGTTCGGTTGGATGTAAGATATGTTCAATCGAGCATACTAAGTTTGTTATGATTGTCTTTATATTTGTATGCATGATGCAATCGAGCGCATGGGCTTAGTAAGTCGGATTAAAGGTCCCCTATTCGGAGGGGTTAAAATCCTTTACCATGATGCTTTGCTGCGCCGATTGATGTGTGTTCGGTTGGATGTAAGATATGTTCAATCGGGCATACTAAGTTTGATATGATTGTCTTTATTTTTGTATGCATGATGCAATCGAGCGCATGGGCTTAGTAAGTCGGATTAAAGGTCCCCCTATTTGGAGGGGTTAAAATCCTTTACTATGATGCTTTGCCGCACCGGTTGATGTGTGTTCGGTTGGATGTAAGATATGTTCAATCGGACATACTAAGTTTGATATGATTGTCTTTATTTTTGTATACATGATGCCTAACGCATACTGCCCTCAGCCCCCTTGCCCTTCACGCTGCCTAACGCCACATGCCCTTAGCGACATACACAGCTAGCCAAATCACCCACGCACTAAAGCTAAATCAGCCACGTAGCAACTCCCACTCATAAACGTCCCTAAGCCTTTGCCTTCTAAGACCTACTGCCCCTACCACGCCATTAAAAGCCATGCCTCACTTAAGCCCATACAGCCTCTCGCCACAATTCATGTTCATGCCATTAATCATTAGCAATTCACGCTTACGTACCCGTCCCACCTAGCCTTCAACCATTCACGCCTGCCACGCACAAATTCCACTCGCAAACCTTCACGCCTAGCACCTTGTCCTCACCAATTGCCTTAACACCTACACCGTAAGCCCCCACAAAATAGCCTTCACGTTACCAAGCAAACTGACACATCCACGAAACCCTCACGTAGCAGCCCCTTCAACTGCCACATAACCCTTTATTGTACTGCCCCATTTCAACCATCTGAAACCATCCAGAAACAGTCCCAAAATAGCCCCCTTAAACCCTTAAAGTGCTCACATGTGTCCTTGTGTCCATATTAGTTATCTTCTTTTGCATCACGTCATAGCATGCCTACTTTAATGCCTAATTGCATCCTTAATTGTTTTTTGCATTATGTGTGCCTGCGTGGTTATTGTGTGCTTGTGTTTCCATGAATACGATATGCCTATGAAGTTGTATGTTCGTTGTTATTTTGATGTACTTTCAAGCATGCAATCCTATAAGTGAAATATATGCAAATTTCGGTGTAAGTTTTATTTTTGCGCATATGGATTTAGAAGCATGATACTCTTGGAAATAAGTGTTACTTAAGCTTGATTAAATTATTACACAAATCCTTTCATTACAAGTGACATAAGTAAGGGACCATTCTGAACCCAACGGTTTGAGGTCTTCCCTTGCGAGGGGTGAGTGCGGCCTTAAATCTCATTTTCCCGGTTCACATCGGGTGGCGACTCCATTATTCTCCAGTTTAGTTCCCCGTGGCTACTCCGTACTCCCAACTAGGCCGCGAGCCTAGGACAGCATGCGTCACCCAGTTCCTGTGTCCCTCAGCTAGGCTGCAGCGCAGGCTAAAGAATTAATGGTCTCATCAACGATCCAGATACATACTTCGATATTCATCTGATTCGTTCGGATCATACATCGTGGCGATGTGATGATCGAATAAATCGCATCAGATGATAATCATGCAAATCCGCTGACGAAAGCCTTTTCTCAGCAGTTTGAGCCAACCGTACATAGTTCGGGTGAAAGCACTTGAGTGAATGGCTATAGGCCAAGTGGGAGATTGTTGGACAGTTATGACCCATAGCGTCACTATTTATACAGATCCTGGTGTTGTTGTACAAATTAACTATGTGACAAAGGAGATTGCTCTCTTATCATTTGTGATTGGATCACCTAGATGTATAAATGATAGGAGGTCCTTATGATTTGTTCCTGGATTGAGAATGATATGAGACAGTATCAATCCACGAAGGATAAATCATTAAATATCCCTAGTCAGAGTATTATCGAGATTGGACATCGATAAATACGTAAAAGACTAATATTACACTTGTGCGCGTTGTGAGGGCACAAACGGCATATTTCTCATATATTTGGGTATATGATACTCATGCAAGTGTAATAGGAGGTTGTGTTTTACCGATGGTATGGGAAACAGCTTTGCTCTGGATAGACCCCCTCAGAATTCCATTGGTAGTATGACTATGTGTCTATGGAAGTCCGAAATCAGGGTAGGTGTATTTGGTCTTAACCTGAGACTTGCACCGCTAATGCTTACGACAATCAATATACTTTGGTTGTGGTCGTCCAGGGCTTTAACCGGTTCTGTGTACGCCTCTACTGGGTATATTAAGAATCATAGTGTGTTGGGTGTGCTGTCGAGACGGAAGTGTCACTCCAGTCATATGGAGTTGATGATCGCGTAGGGATACAGAACTGGTTCTCTAAAAAGGTTGCAACCGTCGGGATAATATGACTTGGTCATGATTATCCGATAATAAAGAGACTAGTTGCTCGTAATCCGATATATGCTTCGTACGGGGCAGACACTGTACCAGCCCCAGGCCTTGCATGTGATCATCCGATACTAGATAGAAATACGCAATACTACGTATACTACGCCTGATATAGATCATTATATTCCTCTAAGGATATTTCTTGAGATTGGGTAGGCATGGCGCTTTGCTAGAAGCCAACCTTGTCTTGTAAATCGATATAAATGTAGTACTAGGTACTTACGTGTTCGGATAGTCTGACGACCGAATTTACTGCCAACATATCTGGGGATCTCATGGGTCACTTCTCGAAGATTCACCGATGACATATGACTCGCACTTTTAATTAATCTAGGATTAATTAGTTGAGAGAGAAAATTAATCTGGGATTAATTGCGGAGATATTTTATCTGGGATAAATTATCAATTAAAGAGAGATAACGATTAATTTGGAATTAATCAATAAATAATATATTCGATATATTATACGAAATTGGATTTCAACGTGGAATTAAAATTCGATTTTAATTCGGGCAAACGAGTTAATTTAGAATTAATTTGTTAGCGACGTGAATAGTGATTTCGCTAGGCATAATCATTTAATTGCGTTGCAACATAAAATTCATTAATTTGGAATTAGCGAACCCTAGTCCGAGATTGTTTGCGAGCGCATTCACATTTCGAATTCGAGTGTGGCACACAAGTCAAATCAAGCGTCAAATCGCTAGTCACATCAAGCATCAAATCACTTGTCACTTTGAGTGATGTGACTTGACAACTTGATTGATTGATGTGAATAGTGATAGATTGGTTGTTGGCATTAATGTTTGACTTTTTGAAAGCAAATAAATTGCTAAATTAATTTGAAAATTGATTTAGTGTATTATATACACATTTGAGCAACCAACCATATCTCTCTTCTTCACTTTTTCTCCTTCTCATTCTCGGCCTTAGAGGCATTATTTCTTTCTATTTTCTGGTCTGAAAAACCGAGAGCCAACAGGAAAAATCGGAAGCAAAAGTCACGATTTTGTGGCAAAATCGGGAGTGCTAGCACATCACGAAGTCATGCGAAGGTGATAGGGAAGTCCACCCATGAGCTTGGAATCGTTTGACGAAGCTTGAAGCTTGTTCAAGGAGCACCAAAGCCGAAAACAGTGAGCTGAAAAATAGTCACTGCCGTGACCATGACAGAGGCAGAAAATCAGTTTTTTGTTCATCTCCGTGTCACTCAACCGATCGATGTGAGTATTTCGCAACTCCCTCGATGTATTCACATATTATTTCTTGCTTTGTATTCGATCCATGGGGCCTTAGAAACTCCAACATCATCGCGTTATGGTTATTTGTTTCTTTTGAAACACAAATCAGAAACTTTTAGAGTTTCGACACAAAATAGACGAACAGATCGGCTAAAGTATAATACCATCACGGTTAGACCATGATGAAAATACTTAAGCAGTAAGTTTCTCAAATACTTGAAAGAGTATAGTATTCTTTCAATGAGGACTCCTCCTGGAACATGTCAATTTGACGGAGTGTCCGAACAGGGAGAAACCGAATTTTGTTGGACATGATAAGGTTAATCATGAGTCGCTCTGAGCTACCATTTTCCTTCAAAGGGATAAACATTAACAGTGCAATACTTATTTTGAATAAGGTTCCATGAAAATCTATTTGACAGACTTCATATTCGACATGAACATGAAAGAAACTGGGTTTTCTCACTCCTGAAGATTTGGGGATGCTGGGCATACGTCAAACATTTGGAAGGTACCAAACTTGAGCCCAAATCGGATAAATGCCTATTCGTAGGATATCCTAGGGAAACCAAAGGATATTACTTCTATCACCCATGAGAGAACAAAGTATTTGTTGCTCTACATGTGGTTTTCCTTGAGAAGGAATTCCTAAATGCAGTGGTTAGTGGGAGGAAAGTAGAACTCGATGAAAATCAGAGTGATACTGTTCCTGGCATAGAATCCTCAATGGAACAAGAATAATTCATCAAGGATGAAATTGTACCAGTATTCTTCGAATACACAAGAACCGCATAAGTCGGAGAGAGTCAGAAGACAACCTGGGAGGTCTGGATTTCTGATCTCACCTCATAAAGATATCAATCTTATTGAGGAATACGAACAGACTACGTATGAGGAAGTGATACAAGGTATCGACTCCCTATTATGGTAAAGTGCCATAAATTCCGAAATGGATTCCATGTATTCCAACTATGTTTGGACACTAGTTGATGTACCGAAAGGTATTGTGCCTGATGGTACTATATAAGTCTTAAAGGAAGACATACATGGATGGCAACATAACAACGTACTAAGCTAGGCTTGTAGTGAAAAAGGTATCGTTATCAACATTGTGTCGATTACGACAAAACCTTTTAACCGTTACCATTGTTAAATCCATTTGGATAATGCTTGCTGATGCTGCATGTTTCATTTATGAAATATGGCAACTGAATGTCAAAATCGATTTCCTTAAACGGAAACCTTTGGAGGATGTTTACAACATCCTGATGATTTTTTCGTACCCAAACTAGCAAACAAGGTTTGCAGGTTATTCGATCCATAGAGGGATTGAAGCAAGCATTGGGTTCTTGGAACTATCGTTTTGATGTAATCATAATGGTCTATGATTTAATTCAAAACATAAATAATTCTTGATTATATGAGGTTAGTGGGAGCGCACTGACAGTGAATGTCCTAAAAAATGATGATATGTCATTTCTTGGAAATGGTATTCCCATATTACAATCGGTGAAAGATTGGCTTTCATGAAAAATTCTCCGTAGAATTCTTGGGAGAAACAACCTTTATTCTAGGAATAAAAGATTTACTGGGATAGATCTAAAAGTTGTTGGACTCTCCGAGAATTCGTACATTGAAAAATATACGTGACCTGGTGTCTCATACGCTTTGAGCATATGAAGTCACAATCAGGCCAATCTAAGTGATAGTCACTGGATTGATGTTAAGAACATCCTTCAGTAACTTGGACGAACTAAGGATGCTGTCTTAAATTATGGAGAAAGAGAACTTGAAGTGACTGGGATCACTGCTGTAAGTTTCCAAACCGATAATAACGACTGTAAGTCGTATCAAGGGTACTATAAGTTTGAATAACGGAACAGTGAGCTGGAAATCTTCCAAGCAAGATACTGTTACCGAATAAACAACGAAAGCGGAACATTGCTGCGACTGTCGCAGCAATAGTAGCATCTTGGATCTAATAATTTTAATTAGATTAGAAATAGTTCTGTTAGCAGCTGTGCTAGGCTACAACACAGGCTAAATAATTAACGGTCTCATCAACCATCCGATATGTACTTTAAACTATTCTCATCTGATTCGTCGGATCATACATCGTGGCGATGTGATGATCGAATAAATCACATCAGATGATAACCTTTTAAATCTGCAGACGAAAGCTGTTTTCTTAGCAGAAATTTGAGCCACCCGTACATAGTTTAGGTGTAAAGCACCTGAGTGATTGGCTATAGGCCAAGTGGGAGATTGTTGGACAATTATGACCCATAGCATTACTATTTGTACAGAATACGGTGTTGTTGTACAAATTAACTATGTGACAAAGGAAATTGCTCTTTTATCATTTGTGATTGGATCACCTAGATGTATAAATGATAGAAGTCCTTATGATTAGTTTCGGATTGAGATGATATGAGACAGTATCAATCCATAAAGGTTTAATCATTAAATATCCCTAGTCGTAGTATTATCGAGATTAGATATCGATAATGCGGAATAGATTAGTATTGCACTTGTGCTCGTTGTGAGGGCATAACGACATAGTTCTCATATATTTAAGTATTGGATACTTATGCAAGTGCGATAGGAGGTTGTGTTTTACCGATGGTACGGAAAACAGCTTCGCTCTGGATAGACCCCCTTGGAATTCCATTGTTAGTATGACTATGTGTCTATGGAAGTCCGTAATCAGGGTAGGTGTATTTGGTCTTAACCTGAGACTTGCACCGCTAATACTTGCGACAATCAATATACTTTGTATCAAATCTTATATTCCAAGATCGAGATGCCCGTTTGAGTCCATAAATGGACCTTTGCAGCTTGCAAACTTTTTGCTCTTGACCTTGGGCGGTGAACCCTTCTGGTTGTATCATATAGATACTTTCATCAAGATTGCCATTCAAGAATGCAGTCTTGACGTCCATTTAAACTTGATTGTCGCAAGTATTAGCGGTGCAAGTCTCAGGTTAAGACCAAATACACCTACCCTGATTTCGGACTTCCATAGACATATAGTCATACTAACAATGGAATTCCAAGGGGGTCTATCCAGAGCGAAGCTGTTTCCCGTACTATCGGTAAAACAAAACCTCATATTACATTTGCATGAGTATCCTATACCCAAATATATGAGAACTATGTCGTGTGCCCTCACAACACGCACAAGTGTAATACTAGTCTTTTACGTATTTATCGATGTCCAATCTCGATAATACTCTGACTAGAGATATTTAATGATTTATCCTTCGTGGACTGATACTGTTTCATATCATTCTCAATCCAGCAACAAATCACAGGGACCTCCTATCATTTATACATCTAGGTGATCTAATCACAAATGATAAGAGTGCAATCTCCTTTGTCACATAGTTAATTTGTACAACAACACCATGATCTGTACAAATAGTGACGCTATGGGTCATAATTGTCCAACAATTGTCACATCACTCAAAGTGACATGTGATTTGACGCTTGATGTGACTAATGATTTGACGCTTGATGAGACTTGCGGGCCGCACTTGAATTGGAAATGCTAGTGCGCTCGCAAACACTATCGGCCTCGGGTTCGCTAATTCCAAATTAACGAATCTTCCGTTGCGACGTAATTAAATAATTATGCCTAGTAAAACTACTATTCACGTCGCTAACGAATTAATTCTAAATTAACTCGTTCGCCCAAATTAAAATCTAATTTTAATTCTGCGTTGAAATCCAATTTCGTATAATATATCGAATATATTATTTTATCAATTAATTCCAAATTAATCGTTATCTCTCTTTAATTAATATTTTATCCTAGATAAAATATCTCCGCAATTAATCCCAGATTAATTTTCTCTCTCATCTAATTAATCCCAGAATAATTAAAAGTGCGAGTCATACGTCATCGGTGAATCTTCGGAAAGCGACCCATGAGATCCCCGGATATGTTGGCAGTAAATACGGTCGTCGGACTATCTGAACACGTAAGTACCTAGTACTACGTTTGTACCGATTTACAAGACAAGGTTGGCTTCTAGCAAAGCTCCATGCCTACCCAATTTTCCAGAAATATCCTTACAAGAATAAAGGATCTATATCAGGCGTAGTATACATAGTATTGCGTATTTCGATCTAGTATCGGATGATCACATGCAAGGCCTGGGGCTGGTACAGTGTCTGCCCCGTACGAATCATATATCGGATTACGAGCAACTAGTCTCTTTATTATCGGATAATCATGACCAAGTCATATTATTCCGACGGTTGCAACCTTTTTAGCGAACCAATTTTTTATCCCTGCGTAATCATCAACTCCATATGACTGGAGTGACACTTCCGTCTTGACATCACACCCACACACTACGATTCTCAATATACCCAGCATAGGAGTACACAGAACCTGTTAAAGCCCTGGATGACCGCAACCAAAGTAGATTTATTGTCGCAAGTATTAGCGGTGCAAGTCTCAGGTTAAGACCAAATACATCTACCCTGATTTCGGATTTCCATAGACACATAGTCATACTACCAATGGAATTCCAAGGGGGTCTATCCAGAGCGAAGCTGTTTCCCGTATCATCGGTAAAACACAACCTCCTATTACACTTGTATTAGTATCCTATACCCAAATATATGAGAACTATGTCGTTGTGCCCTCACAACGCGCACAAGTGTAATACTAGTCTTTTACGTATTTATCGATGTCCAATCTCGATAATACTCTGACTAGAGATATTTAATGATTTATCCTTCGTGGACTAATACTGTCTCATATCATTCTCAATCCAGAAACAAATCACAGGGACCTCCTATCATTTATACATCTAGGTGATCTAATCACAAATGATAAGAGTGCAATCTCCTTTGTCACATAGTTAATTTGTACAACAACACCATGATCTGTACAAATAGTGACGCTATGGCTCACAAATGTCCAACAATTGTCACATCACTCAAAGTGACATGTGATTTGACGCTTGATTTGACTAATGATTTGACGCTTGATGTGACTTATGGGCCGCACTTGAATTCGAAATGCGAGTGCGCTCGCAAACACTATCGGGCTCGGGTTCGCTAATTCCAAATTAACGAATTTTCTGTTGAGACGTAATTAAATAATTATGCCTAGCAAAACTACTATTCACATCGCTAACGAATTAATTATAAATTAACTCGTTCGCCCAAATTAAAATCCAATTTTAATTCTGCGTCAAAATCCAATTTTGTATAATATATCAAATATATTATTTTATCGATTAATTCCAAATTAATCGTTATCTCTCTTTAATTAATATTTTATCCCATATAAAATATCTCTGCAATTAATCCCTGATTAATTTTCTCTCTCATGTAATTAATCCCAGATTAATTTAATTGCGAGTCATACGTCATCGGTGAATCTTCGGGAAGGGACCCATGAGATCCCCGGATATGTTGGCAGTAAATCCGGTCGTCGGACTATTCGAACACGTAAGTACCTAGTACTACGTTTGTACCAATTTACAAGACAAGGTTGGCTTCTAGCAAAGTGCCATGCCTACCCAATTCTCCAGAAATATCCTTACAGGAATAAAGGATCTATATCAGGCGTAGTATATGTAGTATTGCGTATTTCGATCCAGTATCGGATGTCACATGCTAGGCCGGGGGCTGGAATTGTGTCTGCCCCGTACAAAGCACATATCGGATCTCTGGTAACTAGTCTCTATAATCGGATAAACATGACCTAGTCATTTTATCCCGATGACTGCAGTATATTAGAGAACCAGTTTCGTATCCTACGTGACCATCGTCTCCACTATGACTGGAGTGATACTTCCGTCTTGACATCACACCCAACACACTACGATTCTCAATATACCCAGCATAGGCGTACACAGAACCTGTTAAAGCCCTGGACGACCTAAAACCAAAGTATATTGATTGTCGCAAGTATTAGCGGTGCAAGTCTCAGGTTAAGACCAAATACACCTACCCTGATTTCAGACTTCCATAGACACATAGTAATACTACCAATGGAATTCCGATGGATCTACCCAGAGCGAAGTTTTTTTCCGTACCATCGGTAAAACACAACCTCCTACTACACTTGTATGAGTAACCTATACCCAAATATATGAGAATTATGCCGTTATGCCCTCACAACGCGCATAAGTGTAATACTAGTCTTTTACGCATTATCGATGTCCTATCTCGATAATACAATAACTAGGGATATTTAATGATTAAACCTTCGTGGATTGATACTGTCTCATATCATCTCAATCCAGGAACTAATCATAAGGACCTCCTATCATTTATACATCTTGGTGATCTAATCACAAATGATAAGAAAGCAATTTCCTTTGTCACATAGTTAATTTGTACAACAACACCATGATCTGTACAAATAGTGACGTTATGGGTCATAACTGTCCAACAATCTCCCACTTGGCCTATAGCCATTCACTCAAGTGCTTTCACCCGAACTATGTACAGTTCGCTCAAATTACTGAGAAAAAACTTTCGTCAGCGGATTTGCATGATTATCATCTTATGCGATTTATTTGATCATCACATCACCAAGATGTATGATCCGAACGAATTAGATGAATATCGAAGTATATATCTGGATCGTTGATGAGACCATTAATTCTTTAGCCTGCGCTGAAGCCTAGCTCAGCTGCTAACAGAACTATATCTAATCTAATTAGATTATTATCAATCTAGAAGGCTTCTATTGCTGCCTCAGCTGCAGCAATAACCCGCTTTAGTTGTTTATTCGATAACAATATCTTGCTTGGAAGATTTCCAGCTCACTGTTCCGTTATTCAAACTTTGTAGTACCATTGTTACGACTTATAGTCGTTCTCGGTTAGGAAACTTGCAGCAATGATCCCAGTCACTTCAAGTTCTCCTTTTCCATAGTTAAGACAGTATCCTTAGTTCCTCTAATATACTTAAGGATGTTCTTAACATTAATCCAGTGACTATCACTAGGATTGGCCCGATTATGAATTCATATGCTCAAAGCGTATGAGACACCAGGTCGCGTACATTTATTTCAATATACGAGTTCTCGGAGAGTATTAACAACTTTAAATCTATCCCAGTAGATCTTTATTCCTAGAATAAAGGTTGTTTCTCCCAAGAATTCTACGGAGAATTTTCTCGAAAGCCTAGCTTTCGCTGATTGTATTATAGGAATATCATTTCCAAGAAATGATATATCATCATTATTTTATAAGACAATTATTGTCAGTGCGCTCCCACTAACCTCCTTATATACACAAGAATCATTTTCATTTTGAATTAAATCATACACCATTATGATTACATCAAAACGATAATTCCAAGAACACTATGCTTACTTCAATCCATCCATGGATCGATTAACCTGCAAACCTTGTTTGCTAGTTTTGGTATGACAAAACCATCAGGATGTTATAAACATCCTCCAAAAGGTTTCCGTTTAAGGAAAGCGATTTTGACGTTCCACCTGCCATATTTCATAAATGAAACATGCAGCATCAGCAAGCATTATCCAAATGGATTTACCCATGGCAACGAGTAAAAGGTTTCGTCGTAATCGACATAATATTGATAACAATACCTTTCCGCTAAAATCCTGGCTTTATACGTTGGTATGTTGCCATCCATGTATGTCTTCCTTGAAAACTTATAAGTACCAATAGGCACAATGCCTTGCGGTACAACAACTAGTGTCTAAACTTAGTTGGTATACATGGGATCCATTTCGGACATCATGGCACTTTGCCATAATAGGGAGTCGATACCTTGTATCACTCCTTATACGTAGTCAGTTGGTATTCCTCAATAAGATTGACATTTTAACGAGGTGAGATCAGAAACCCATACCCCAGGTTGTCTTCTGACTCTCTCCCACTTACGTGGTTCTTGTGTATTCGAAGATTACTGGTATAGTTTCATCCTTGATGAACTATTTGTGTTCCATTAAGGACTCGGTGCCTGGAACAGTATTACTCTGATTTTCATCGAGTTTTACTTTCCTACCACATACCACTGCATATAGGTATTCCTCTTAGGAAAATCGCATGGCGAGCAACAATTAAATTGTTCTCTGGTGAGTCGTATAAGTACTATACTTTGGTTTCCCTAGGATAACCTACAATTAGGCACTTATCTGATTTAGGTTTTAGTTTGGTATCATCCAAACATATGCCTAGCATTCCCAAATCTTCAGGAATGAGAAAACCCGGTTTCTTTCCTGTTCATATCTAATATGAAGTCTATCAAATAGATTTTTATCGAACCTTATTCAAAATAAGTTCTGCACTGTTTAAATGCGTATCCTTTGAAGGAAATGGTAGCTCAGAGCGACTCATGATTAACCTTTTCATGTCCAACAAAATTCGGTTACTCAGTTCGGATACACCGTCAAACTGACGTGTTCCGGGAGGAGTCCTCATTGAAAGAATACTATACTCTTTCAAGTATTTGTGAAACTTATTGCTTAAGTATTTTCATCATGGTATGACCGTGACGATTTTATACTTTAGCCGATCTATTTGTCTACTTCGTGTTGAAACTCTAAAAGTTTCCGATTTGTGTTTCAAAAGAAACACATAACCATAACGCGATGCCACATCCGTTGAAGGTCATAAAATATTCATATCCATATCTAGCCTAGCTAGATATGGGCCCACTTACTTCACTATGAATAAGGGCTAACAGATCGGTGGCACTTGTGTTGGTTTCTATAATATGTCCCAAACAAAGATTAAGCATGTGAAATACTATAAAGAATATATATAAACATGAAGTATGGCGGAATCATACTTACAATATCTTGTGATGAAGAAGATGATCAAATGGTAGAAGCTCCAAGTTGTGGAAGATTCGGCCAAGAGGAGGAAGAAGACTTGAAGCTCCAAGCTTTTGTATTCCAAGCTCTTTGATGGTTTCCCTATCACCTCTTTTGATCCTTGCTTGTGCTAGCAAAAATGGAGAAATAGAAGATCAAATCTTCCTTGCCCTTGTCAATGGAGTTCTCGACAATTTGAGAGAGAAGAGAGATTTTGTGTAAGTCTTAATTGATATTTTTTACCAAAAATCAATTTATATTTATGTTATAATTTATTAAATTAATAATAAATCTATGACATAAACCATGCAATGGCTTAGAGTGTCAAACACTCAAACTCCATGCAAAGCCTTTGAGTGTAATGCACACTATCACCATGCAATGCCTTAGAGTGTTTTGTACACTATTAACATGCAATGCCTTATCATTAAAATAATGCATATAATGACAAGTGTCATGTGGGCCCCATACGTTCCCAAATGAAAGGGGGCCCACGTCCACTCACGCGTTCGGGTTCGATATTTCCGAAATACCGAACTTGCGTCGCGACGTTAATTAAATCGAATTAAATAAACAATCGCGCCTAGCGAAATTATTATTTACGTCGCTAACGAATTATTTCTAAATTAACTCGTATGCTTGAATTAAAATCTAATTTTAATTTCGCGTCGAAATCGAA
>SKCR01007875.1:0-24334 GCA_019454045.1 Zanthoxylum bungeanum | reverse complement strand
ATTTCTCTTCTCACCTATTCCCCTCAATGTAAATGAGGTTTCTTTAGAAGTGTTATGTAATTGGGTAGAAGTAATACTTGTGCTAGCGGGAGAGAGGAAATGAAGAGATTTGTTCTAGGAACAATGTTTACATATCCATCCATATATCATTATTATTTATTTATATGCGCCTTATTATGTGTTTAGAATGCATGTTTAAGGGTGTATGATGATGAGACCTTAACAAAGATAATTAATTGGTTGCCAATTGCACGCGAAAAACCCTCAACATCATATTAAGCGTTTTTCCTTCCTTTGAGTGATTCTTACTCAAGATCCAAGACTGGCATTGGTTTGTTGGCTAAAGTCAAGACCTTTGTCCGTTGAGGATGTGTTTGAATCATGAAGGCTTTGTTCCATATTGGTGTCTTGTCCAAGTTGTGATTTGTTGGCCAAAGTCAAGATCACTTCTTGTCCATCGACATTGATTACGAAGCTTTCCAAGGTCAATGAGTTCCGCTTAACTGGAATCACTAAGTTTGTTGTGCCAAAGCCAAGGCTTAGTTGATTCAGAGGAAAAAGGTTAGGAAATATATAAGATATATTGGCATATATAAGATATATGTTTCGGACTTGGATGTCCACCTACTGGATCTAGGACTTGGATGGGATCCAATTGATCTTAGAGTTCTACCTAGTTAATTATCATACAATTTGTTTGCCAAAGTCAAGATTGTGTGTTATTTAACGGGATCCTAGTCTACTAGGAAACAAGGTTTCCCGAGTACTCCACAGAGGGTTAGAGGCTCGCCGAAAAATAGTGGGAGGCAAGTATTAAATTTGCAATATTCGTTTAGTAACTTGCCATATGTGCTCATATCATTTTTCGTCAATATAAATTAATATAATAGTTGAACTAATAATTAATTGTTGTTTTAATTAAAACAGTTGGACTGTATTCAAACTATTTCAATTAATAGTTGATTTTATAATTGGATTATAGTAATCAATATAATTGAATTTAATCAATTAAATTATAGTTGATTATATAGTTGGACTATAGTAATCATTATAATAAATAGTACCTGAAATCGTTGATTAAAAAGTTGGACTATTAGAATCAGGATAAATTGAAAGATTAGTGTTTATAACATAATCCTGGGTGAAAATGTATTTAAACGACTTTAATTTTTCAAATTGGGAATAAAATTTCAGGATGGTCCTGGAAACTAATAAGTTACTTTATTTGATAAAATAACATATTAGGCCTAAGCCCGGAGTTAAGCAAATAGTAGAGCATGATCTTTGGAAGATTCATGTAATGATAACTTTAGTGCTTAATCTGTTATGCTTGCCAAATAGACTCCTTAATTTCTTAATCAGAACTAAGGATTAGATCCTTAAAGTATGATAATGAAATTGAAGGATCTTCATAGATCTATTTTTAGATCTTTGAAGTACTAAATTGCAATAGTAAACTCTTGGAGAGTTAATGACTATTCTCAATGAGACAAAGCCAAAGTTTGCAATAAGGCAAGAAGCGCAAGGCGCATCTTACTTCGACATTCCGTAAGGCTAAGGCTTGGCCAAAGGCTTCTGTGGTGTGGAAAAGGGAAAAGGCAAAGTCGTTATAATTTTCTGGGAAGATAAATGACATATCCCAAAATGTCTGCCTAAAATGTGGCAAACGGGGACACGAAAGCGTGACTGCCGTATGGACAAGGCAGACATGAAGGAATTGAAGACGGGCGAGGCTCTGACTTCAAATATGTTTGACATAAATATGTATTGATGTACAGAATCTACTATGAGCAGGATACTGACTTCAATTGAGATTAATCTGCGAATTGGAAACGGGACAATTGTCGCTATTTTAACCATAGAAACCTAAGTTTAGGAACTACCCTTCGGGTGTGTACTTAAATTAGGAAACTGTTAAAATGTAACTAGTTTGACTAGAAACATTATCTCTA
Organism: Zanthoxylum bungeanum; assembly: GCA_019454045.1. NCBI lineage: Eukaryota > Viridiplantae > Streptophyta > Magnoliopsida > Sapindales > Rutaceae > Zanthoxylum > Zanthoxylum bungeanum. Next base: position 22,382 of record SKCR01007875.1, on the reverse strand, counting down.
TATCAGGGTTTAACCCGTTGCGAGTATACCTTTATATTCAGAACACTAAAGTGTTTTATTTTATAAAGATGATATTGACATGAACACATTAGATGTGAAATAACAGTATTTATATTTTGAATATAAATAAATCTCACACATATGACATGACAAACAAATAGCTCAAACTGAGTAAATCAGTTGAGACTTATATGTGGCATTGTTGTCTGGGACACAATTAAACAAGACTCATATATCCACACTTTTGAAGAGTGGATACTAGGACGGATTTGATTATATTCAAATAATGTCTACGAATCTAGTTTATTGGGCAAAGTGCCTAAAACACCTTTACTTGGTAAAAGTGCAAGTGCCACCGATCTATTAGCCCTCGTTCATGGTGACGTAAGTGGGCCCATATCTAGCTAGGCTAGAGGTGGGTGTGAATGTTTCGTGACCTTTATGGATATGGCATCGCGTTATGGTTATGTGTTTCCTTTGAAAAACAAATCGGAAATTTTTAAAGTTTCGACACGAAGTAATCAAACAGATCGGCTAAAGTATTAAATCGTCACGGTTAGACTATGATAAAAATACTTAAGCAATAAGTTTCTCAATACTTGAAAGAGTATAGTATTCTTTCAATGAGGACTCCTCCCGGAACACGTCAATTGACAGTGTGTCCGAACAGAGAAACCGAATTTTGTTGGACATGATAAGGTTAATCATGAGTCGCTCTGATCTACCATTTCCTTCAACGGATAAGAATTAACAGTGCAAAACTTATTTTGAATAAGGTTCCATAAAAACTGTTAGACAGACTTCATATTAGATATGGACAGGAAATAAACTGGGTTTTCTCATTCCTGAAGATTTGGGTATGCTAGGCATATGTTTGGATGATACCAAACCAGAACCCAAATCGGATAAGTGCCAATTGGTGGGTTATCCTAGGGAAACCAAAGTATAGTACTTATACAACTCACAAGAGAACAATGTAATTGTTGATCGCCATGCGGTTTTCCTAAGAGGAATACCTATATGCAGTGGTAAGTGGGAGGAAAGTAAAACACGATGAAAATTGGCGTAATACTATCCAGGCACCGATTCCTTAATGGAACACAAATAGTTTATCAAGGATGAAACTATACCATAATCTTCGAATACACAAGAACCGCGTAAGTCGGAGAGAGTCAGAAAACAACCTGGGGTATGAGTTTCTGATCTCACCTCATGAAGATGTCAATCTTATTGAGGAATAAGAACTGACTACGTATAAGGAAGTGATACAAGGTATCGACTCCCTATTATGGCAAAGGGCCATGATATCCGAAATGGATTCCATGTATACCAACTCAGTTTGGATACTGGTTGTTGTACCGCAAGGCATTGTGCCTATTGGTACTATATTTAATCTTCAAGGAAGACATACATGGAAGGCAACATACCAACGTACTAAGCTAGGCTTGTAGCGAAAATGTATCGTTATCAACATTGTGTCGATTACGACGAAAAGTTACCTGTTGCCACGGTAAATCCATTTGGATAATGCTAGCTGATGCTGTATGTTTCATTCATGAAATATGGCAGCTGTAATGCCAAAACCACTTTCCTTAACGGAAATCTTTTGAAGGATGTTTACAACATCCTGACGGTTTTGTCGTACCAATAACTAGCAAACAAGGTTTGCAAGTTATTCGATCCATGGATGGATTGAAGCAAGCATAGTGTTCTTGGAATTATCGTTTTGATGTAATCATAATGGTAAATGATTTAATTCAAAACGAAAATGATTCTTGTGTATATAAGGAGGTTAATGGGAGTGCACTGACAGTGAATGTCCTGTATAATAATGATGACATATCATTTCTTGGAAATGATATTCCCATAAAACAATCGGTGAAAGCTTGGCTTTCAAGAAAATTCTCCGTAGAATTCTTGGGAGAAACAACCTTTATTCTAGGAATAAAGATCTAATGGGATAGATTTAAAGTTGTTAGTACTCTCCGAGAAATCGTACATTGAAATAAATGTACGCGACCTGGTGTCTCATACGCTTTGAGCATATGGAGTCACAATCAGGCCAATCCAAGTGATAGTCACTGGATTGATGTTAAGAACATCCTTAAGTCTCTTAGAGGAACTGGGGATGTTGTCTTAAATTATAGAGAAGGAGAACTTGAAGTGACTGGGATCACTGCTGCAAGTTTCCTAATCGATAATAACGACTATAAGTTGTAACAACGGTACTACAAAGTTTGAATAACGATACAGTGAGCTGGAAATCTTTCAAGCAAGATACTGTTACCGAATAAACAATAAAAGTGGATTATTGCTGCTGCTGAGGCAGCAATAGAAGCTTTCTGGATTGATAATAATCTAATTGGATAAGAATAGTTCTGTTAGCAGCTGAGCTAGGCTACATCACAGGCTAAAGAATTAATGGTCTCATCAACGATCCAGATATATACTTCGATATTCATCTGATTCGTTCGGATCATACATCGTGGCGATGTGATGATCGAATAAATCGCATCAGATGATAATCATGCAAATCCACTGACGAAAGCATTTCCTCAGAAAAAATTTGAGTGAACCGTACATAGTTCGGGTGTAGGACACTCGAGTGACTGGCTATAGGCCAAGTGGGAGATTGTTAGGCAATTATGACCCATAGCGTCACTATTTGTACAGATCATGGTGTTGTTGTACAAATTAACTATGTGACAAAGGAAATTGCTCTCTTATCATTTGTAATTAGATTACCAAGATGTATAAATGATAGGAGGTCCTTATGATTAGTTCCTGGATTGAGATGATATGAGACCATATCAATCCACGAAGGTTTAATCATTAAATATCCCTAGTCGTAGTATTATCGAGATTTGACATCGATAATGCAGAATAGACTAGTATTACACTTGTGCGCATTGTGAGGGCATAACGGCATAGTTCTCATATATTTGGATATAGGGTAATCATGCAAGTGTAGTAGGAGGTTGTGTTTTACCGATGGTACGGAAAACAGCTTCGCTCTGGATAGACCCCTCAGAATTCCATTGGTAGTATGACTATGTGTCTATAGAAGTCCGAATCAGGGTAGGTGTATTTGGTCTTAACCTGAGACTTGCACCGCTAATACTTGCAACAATCAATATACTTTGGTTTAGGTCGTCCACGGCTTTAATAGGTTATGTGTTTGCCTTCTCTGGGTATATTGAGAATCGTAGTGTATTGGGTGTGATGTCGAGATGGAAGTATCACTCCAGTCATAGTGGAGATGATGATCACGTAGGATACGGAACTCGTTCTCTTATATGGTGCAGCTATCGGGATATTATGACTAGGTCATGTTTATCCGATTATAGAGACTAGTTGCCAGAGATCCGATATGTGCTTCATACGGGGCAGACACAATTCCAGCCTCAGGCCTTGCACGTGACATCCGATACTGGATTACAATACGCATACTATGTATACTACGCCTGATATAGATCACATATTCCTGTAAGGATATTTCTGGAGAATTGGATAGGCATGGCGCTTTGCTAGAAGCCAACATTGTCTTGTAAATCGGTAAAAACGTAGTACTAGGTACGTACGTGTTCGGATAGTTCGACGACCGGATTTACTACCAACATATCCGGGGATCTCATGGGTCGCTTCCCGAAGATTCACCGATGACGTATGACTCGCACTTTATTAATCTGGGATTAATTAGATGAGAGAGAAAATTAATCTGGGATTAATTACGGAGATATTTTATCTGGGATAAAATATTATTAAAGAGAGAGAACGATTAATTTGGAATTAATCGATAAAATAATATATTCGATATATTATACGAAATTGGATTTTGATGCGGAATTAAAATTAGATTTTAATTCAAGCAAACGAGTTAATTTAGAATTAATTCGTTAGCGACGTGAATAGTGGTTTTGCTAGGCATAATTATTTAATCACGTCACAACTGAAAATTCGTTAATTTTGAATTAGTGAACCCGAGCCCGAGAGTGTTTGCAAGCGCACTCGCATTTCGAATTCAAGTGCGATCCACAAGTCACATCAAGCGTAAAATCACTAGTCAATCAATAGATGTGATGTCTAGTCACTTTGAGTGATATGACAACTTGTCATTGTGATTGATGGTGTTAGTTGGCAAAGCTTTAATGCTTTGACTTTAGGTAAATGAATTTTTGAAATTCAAAATGGGTATTAGATACACATTTTTTCAACCACCAACAAAACACACTCACTCTCTCCCTCCTCTCATCTCTCTCGGCCTTAAGGCTATTTTCTTCTTCCTTTTCACTGCAATGCCGTGAGCCAAGAAGAAGCAATAGGAAATTTTGCGGCAAAATTTCTGGAGTGCTAGCATGCTTTAGGAGTCTTGCGAAGGTGATAGGGAACCGCACCCGTGAGTTTGGAATCACCATTCGAAAGCTTGGAGTTTGGAGCTTGGAGATGGCTGAAACTTTTGGAGGACAAAAAGCCCACTGCCGTGAGCCACCTTGGAGGAAGCTTGGAGTTTTTGTTCGTCACATCGCAAATGGATCAATGTAAGTATTCCGCAACTTCTTTGTTGTATTCGCACATGATTTCTTGCTTGATTTGATCTTTGGGACCTTAGAGAAACCCAACATTAACACCAACACTAGTACCGCAAAACACACAGATATTTTCAACTCGTCTTCCTGAAGTGGCTTCCATGTTTTACTATGGATGTCTTCATAAGTGCAATGATGAGTTGAATTTTATAACACCTGAAAATGGTGAGTAAAATAATAGCACTAGTACCTGCCAAATGACAATTATTAGTTAATAGTAAAATAAATCGTGATAGTAAAAAAGGTCTGGATCCTATCGGAGAAAATAAAAGAAAATAACAAAACAAATTACAATTATTAGGAAAAGACAAAGAGATATAATATGTACAAGAAAAATAGCGGCTTGATTGACGTCTATGCGTCAGAGACAAGCTTCCCATCCAATTTTCTTATAAATTGGCAAACATGGTCTTTTTGAGTCAGATTCCCAAGACTTAACTGTTGTCTTTCTTTTTGAAATTGTGCATATAACACACGAATTTCGTGATACACATATCCACTGGGATGCGTCTCAAGAGTTTTAGATTTATCATCCAAAGACTGGCGTAAACACACAAGTATAACGCAAGCGCACGTATCGTTCAGGTATTATAAAAATATTGATCCCACAAGGACTTAATTCCTACTGTTTTTATTAATTATTGAATCTATTTATTTACAAATATCTAATTGAGGGTGAAGAGAATGATTGCTTGATTGATTTGGTTGATTGTAGATTTGCTAAATAAATAAAAAGACAAAAGAAAATACTAAGGAAAATAACAAAAGACACAAAGATCTAGGGTTGTGAATCTTTCTAATATCTTTTAAAAGATGAAGTGATTATTTTATGTTTGTGTAATAAATCGGTTTACTAATCTGGAACACGAAATTATGCAAAAGACTCTATCGATGGTCAGACGCAAATACCCAGTTTAACCCAATTGAACCATATGTCTATGTCAATCAAATTATTTGGATTCATTAAGTTTAAGTTCCAATTATGGCTACCCCAGCCCGACAGGTATATGTCTATCCTGTAAGGAAATCTATTAAAGGGTTATCTATCCTCAAGGAAGATCGTGGGCTATTAAGTCTAAGGCTGAAACCTAAAATCCCTATGTCTAGTTCATTTTAAGTTTACCACATCAATCCTATTGGTGATCAGACAACAAGAAGCATTAAGCTTAAGACTTAATAAATAAACCTTTAAATTACCCAAACTATAAAATAACCCCTTATAAACGGTGATATTAGAATTCATCACAACCACAGATAACTAACACATAACTAGGGCTAGTAAAGACTTAAAAGTAAAAGACATAAAGTAAAAATGCAGAAAAGTAAAAGACATAAAGTAAAAGCTGAAAAGTAAAAGACGTAAAGTAAAAGCTGAAAAGTAAAATAAAATAAAATGCTAAGGTAAAATGATCAACTTTTACTATTTACTATTTAGATATCTCCCTTAATATAATATATTAACTTTTTATTATTTTACCAACCATCCATAAAGGCAGTAACCTGATTAAGTCAAATTAAGTCCAACCAGCCATAAAGGCGGTAAAAAGAATTGTCTATGAACCTGCCATATAGGCGGTAAGAAAGTTTAATTACCAACCGACCAATCTGGCGGTATCCTTGATTAGTCAGGTTTAAACCAGATTAAAAATGAATTACCAACCGACCAATATGGCGGTATCCTTTTTAAGTCAATATTTTAAATAATGAATATATTATATTTAAGGGAGATTAATCTAAATAGCAATAGTAAAAGAATTACCTTTCACCCTAGCTGGGGAAGTTACCTCCTCATGGTGAATAGTAAAAACTGTAAAAAGTAAAAAAAGTAAATTAATATTATTACAAAACGTAATTAATATTAATTACAAAACTAAAAACTAAAAACTAAAAGAATCTAGAGAGAGAAACTATCTCTTTACATCAAAGAGATGAGAGAGAGTGGTACAACTGAAACTGGAATTTCGCGCTCTATTTATAGGGGTCAGTAGGGGTCGCACGTCGCGACGCCCAGCTCACATCGCGATGCTAGTTATGTCGATGTGGCACGCTCTGGTTCGTCGGTTGCAGATTCTGGATAAGGTGATAAGGTGACACGTGGCAAAGTGGTTGGGGCTCAATTATTGTGACACGTGGCGGCTTCTGATTGGTCGGCTAGATTCTTATCCGTCACGTGTCAGATAGAGATAAGAGAGCAAATAATTGATGCTGATATGGCGCTGACGTGGCGACACGTGGCAAAGTGACTGTCGGCACCATAGAATTGCGACACGTGGCACTTTCTGATTGGCTGATGATGACGTGGCGGTGAGGTGGCATGTTGACTCGGTCAACTGCTGATGTGGATGATGATGTGGATGACAGGTGGAGTGACACGTGGCGACACATGGCGATGGTGACTGTCGGCACCGTAGGATGATGACACGTGGCACAACGCATATTAGCAGATCGACTGTGATGGTGACACGTGGCACGGTGCACGTTAGCAAAGTCAAATTTTTCCAGATTCTGATTTGTGGACCCGGCGCATGTCAGCACTGTTCGGCGCACGTTAGGCATTGCGACGCGTTAGGCATTACCAAAATGCATTTTTCGTCCAATTTTCACTGGTTTGGCCCAAATCACCTCCAGAGTGTCCTGAAACTTTATTTATCTACAAAATAACACAAAACACATCAAAATATTCACAAGACTCAAGAAACTATACAAAATATTAGGTTAAATGAGTGGGAAATAGTGATAGATTTACCACTCATCACTCATCTCAGACATAGTGCTTGACTTCTTTGAAGAATTTCTTCTGTTGCTGAGTTGTGCATTCCAACGGCCATTTTCCTGATATAATGTAGTTGACATAGTCAGCATACCAAGGGACATCCTACTGTTTCATGGCAATCAGCTGTTCATCTGGAAAAGTTTCTTTGATTGTCAGTTCTTTTCCAGCTGTTTCTCCATTCTCGATCCTCGATAGATGATCTGCCACCTGATTCTCTGTCCCTTTCCTATCTCGAATCTCCACGTCAAATTCTTGCAGAAGAAGTATCCAACGAATCAATATGGGTTTGGCATCTTTCTTCGTGATCAAGTATTTGATTGCTGAATGATCTGTGTAAACCACCACTTTGGGACCCAGTAGATAGGAGCAGAATTTGTCAAAAGCATACACAACTGCCAACAACTCTTTTTCAGTGGTTTTGTAGTTGAGTTGTGCTTCATTCAGAGTTCTGCTGAGTAGTAAATGGTGTGGAAAATATTTTCTTTGCGTTGTCCCAAAATTGCACCTACAGCAAAATCACTAGCATCACACATTACTTCAAATGGAAGGGTCCAATCAGGTGCTACAATGATGAGGGTAGAAATCAGCTTCTATTTTAAGATCTCAAAAGCTTCCTGGCATTCTTTGGTGAAGTTGAAAGGCACATCCTTCTCCAGAAGATTGCACAGAGGTTTAGCAATCTTGGAAAAGTCTTTGATAAATCTCCTGTAAAAACTTGCATGTCTGAGAAAGCTCCGAATCCCTTTGACAGATGTCGGTGGAGGTAGTTTTTCAATTGTTTCAATCTTTTCTTTGTCTACCTCGATTCCTTTTTGTGAGATCCGGTGTCCAAGAACAATGCCCTCATGTACCATGAAATGGTATTTCTCCTAATTGAGCACCATGTTTGTATCTTCGCACCTTTGTAACACATGTTCCAAATTTTGCAAGCAGTGGTCAAAAGAATCTCCAAACACAGAAAATTCATCCATAAAAACCTCCATACTCTGCTCCAACATGTCTGAGAAGATGGCCATCATGCAATGCTGAAATGTAGCAGAGGCATTACATAATCCAACAAGCCTTTAAACCCCTAGGTGTCCCTAGTGGACGAGTTCTAGTCTCGTGAGGGTTTACAGCAATGATACCCACAAACATTTTATAAAAGTAAAAAGGTAGTGAAACTAATGCACACAAAAGCAAAAATACAAGCGAAAAGAGAATAAAGATGTTAGTGACTAATCAGGTGAAACTTCTACTCCAAATTACTAGTTGTTTCCTTTCTTTCTAAATTACCGAATAAGTAAATTCTCCGATTATAATTACCATTCTCCATATACACAACCAACAAAATATTAAACAACTTATTTTTTCCCACAACAGTCACAAGTGCAGTTGATAAGAGAGTAATATTTTTGTCCTAAAGTTTTATCAGAATTCACACCTTTTCGCAGCAATGGAATAATTTTTCGAATTTTTCTGATTTTTTCTTTGATTTTTTTTTCTATTTTTTATTTATATACAATATCTTCCATCTATGTAACGAGTGTTGGGTCGGTGGTGTTGGAAAATTATGACCCACAGAGTCACTATTTGTACAGATCATGGTGTTGTTGTACAAATTAACTATTTGACAAAGGAGATTGCACTCTTATCATTTGTGAATAGATCACCAAGATATATAAATGATAGGAGGTCTCTATGATTTGTTCCTGGATTGAGAATGATATGAGACAGTATCAGTCCATGAAGGATAAATGCGTAAAAGACTAGTATTACACTTGTGCGCGTTGTGAGGGCACAACGGCATAGTTCTCATATATTTGGGTATAGGATACTCATGCAAGTGTAATAGGAGGTTGTGTTTTACCGATGGTACGGGAAACAGCTTCGCTCTGGATAGACCCCCTCGGAATTCCATTGGTAGTATGACTATGTGTCTATGGAAGTCTGAAATCAGGGTAGGTGTATTTGGTCTTAACCTGAGACTTGCACCGCTAATACTTGCGACAATCAATATACTTTGGTTTTGGTCGTCCAGGGCTTTAACTGGTTTATGTGTACGCCTCTTCTTGATATATCGAGAATCGTAATGTGTTGGGTGTGATGTCAAGAGGGAAGTATCACTCTAGTCATAGTGGAGATGATGGTCACGTAGGATACGGGACTGGTTCTCTTAAATGCTACAGCTATCGGGATATTATGACAAGGTCATGTATATCCGATTATAGAGACTAGTTACCAGACATCTAACATATGCTTCGTACGGGGCAGACACAATTCTAGCCCCAGGCCTAGCACGTGATCAACTGATACTGGATCGACATACGCAATACTACGTATACTACGCCTGATATAGATCGCTTATTCCTGTAAGCATATTTCTGGAGAATTGGGTAGGCATGGCGCTTTGCTAGAAGCCAACCTTGTCTTGTAAATTGGTATAAACGTCGTACTTGGTATATACGTGTTCGGATAGTCCGACGACCGAATTTACTGCCAACATATCCGGGGATCTCATGGGTCGCTTTCCGAAGATTCACTGATGACGTATGACTCGCACTTAATTAATCTGGGATTAATTACGGAGATATTTTATCTGGGATAAAATATCATTAAGGGAGAGAGAACGATTAATTTAGAATTAATCGATTAATTAATATATTCGATATATTAAACGAAATTGGATTTCGACGCAGAATTAAAATTAGATTTTAATTCGGGCGAATGAATTAATTTGTTAGCGATGTGAATAGTGATTTCAATAGGCGTAATCATTTAATTACGTCGCAACGGAAAATTCGTTAATTTGGAATTAGCGAACCCGAGCCCGAGATTATTTGCGCGCGCATTCGTATTTCGAATTCAAGTGCAGCACGTAAGTCAAATCAAGCGTCAAATCATTAGTCACATCAAGCGTCAAATCACATGTCACTTTGAGTGATGTGACAATTGATTGATTGATTGATGTGAGTTGATGGCTAGCATTTAATGCTTGACTTTTTTTAAAAGAATTATGGTATATGTTTAATTGTTTTTAGAAAAAAATTAAAAAAATACACATTTCTTCTTCTCTCTCCCTAGCTTACGGTTTTGGAGCCAAAAACCACAACTCTCTCTTCACCATTTCTTCTCTCTCTCGCCCACTGCTTCTGGTTTTTCTCTTCACTGGTTTCAGTAAAACCGTGAGATATAGAGAGGCAAATGAGTGATTTTGTTGCAAAATAAAAGTGCTAGCACACTCTAGGAGACATAACAAGGTGATAGGGCAGTGATTTCGTGTGCAAGGAATGACCAAACAAAGCTTGGAGCTTCATGGATCAAGCCAAAACCGAAAATGGAGGACACCTTGACAGTGGACTGCCGTGAGCTTCACCAACAAGGGCATGAAAGTTTTGTTCTTCGTAGCATCCAATCCATTCATTGTTAGTATGATTCCGCCATTCTTCTTTGTGTATTCACTTGTTTTCATTGCTTGATAATGATCCTTGGACCTTAGAGAATCCAACAATGGTATCTTGAGCCAATATTTAGCATGAAATTGATTTAGGGTTAAATTTGGGTAAATTGATTTTGAGCATGAATAATGAAATTGGATGATTTAATATGCTTAATTGATGTTTAATTGAGGATTGATTAGATCAATTTGAAGAAATTGTGTTTGGAACAAATTTCCCCAATTTTTTAGGCTTGGCCGAAAATAGAGAAGCCCTAAATGTCTTGGATTATTGTTTTTTGATTCATTGGATGACTTGAAAACAATTTGGGATGTTGATTTAATATTGATTGGATTCAATTGGATTGGATTTAAAATTGGACATGAAAATCCCATTTGGCCGAGACACTTGAAGCATGTAATTGGGTTTGATTTTTGTTAAATTGTGTTGGACATGATTTAATGATGAAGAGCATGATTAATTAGGCTAATTGGTGTTTTGGAAATGTTAATTGGGTAATTAATTATATTATACACTTTGTGTAATTAAATTTGGAATTTGGTAATTTAATTATTTGGGCCTATTTTGTTAAATTGGGCTTTTAAAGTTGTTATTGGGCTTATTGGGCTTGGTTGTACTAAGTTGGGTTTAGGCTAAATTGGTTGGATCCAATTGGGCCCAAAACCGCATCCATAAAGCCCAAATGCGATTAATGGACCTTTAAAGTTTAATTGGGCCTAATGGCCCAAAATTGATTTCTGGGCTTATGGGGTAACTCCCGGATTGGACTTTGGTTATTGGGTTTGACCCGAGTTGACCAAAAGTCCACGCCTTAAGAAATTAATTAAAAGCCCGTTGGACTTTAATTAAATTGACGTTGGACGTTAAACGGGATTTGAGACCCGTAACGATTAAATTTGGAATTTAAATCGTAAAGGTTTATTAATAAAGTGTAATATTTAATTTGGAATTAAATAACGAATTAGTATTAAATACAAATTGAATTGGATTTAATATGTAGTTTAATTTAATTCGAGAATTTGTAATTTGAGTACTTATTCGCAAAACGAGTTTGACTCGAGCAAAATCAAATCGTTGTTTGAACATTTGATGGTCACTAATTATCAGATTAATTAATTTGATTAGATTGATTGATTAAATGCTTGTGTGAATACATGGTTGCGATGCATGAATAATGTATATCAGATGGATATTAGAAGGGTGGGGCAATTTTAGAAATTGTTGTAATAAATTTGATTTATTAATTGGACATGCGTGTCCAGCCTTATCACCTCCATACTCTTTTTATTCTCTTCTCACCTATTCCCCTCAATGTAAATGAGGTTTCTTTAGAAGTGTAGTGTAACGGGTAGAAGTGATACATGTGCTAGCGGGAGAGAGAAAAGGGAGAGATATGATCTAGGATCAATGTGTAAAGTATTCATCCGCATATCATTATTATTTATTTATTCGCACTTTATTATGTATTTAGAATGCATGTTTAAGGGTGTATGATGATGAGACCTTAACAAAGATAATAAATTGGTTGCCAATTTGCACGCGAAAAACCCTCAAACAATATTAAGCGTCTTTCCTTCCATTGAGTGATTCTCACTCAAGATCCGAGACTGGCATTGTCTTGTTGGCCAAAGTCAAGGCCTTTGTCCGTCGAAGATGTGTTTGAATCACGAGAGCTTTGTTCCATATTGGTGTCTTGTCCAAGTTGTGGTTTGTTGGCAAAAGTCAAGACCACTTCTTGTCCATCGACATTGATTACGAAGCTTTCCATGGTCAATGGGTCGCGCTTGACAGGGATCACTAAGTTTGTTGGCCAAGGCTTAGTTGATTCAGAGGAAAAAGGTTAGGTAATACATTGGATGTATTGGCATATATAAGATATATGTTTCGGACTTGGAAGTCCCCCTACTGGATCTAGGAATTGGATTGGATCCAATCGATCTTAGAGATCTACCTAGTTAGTTATCATACAATTTGTTGGCCAAAGTCAAGATTGTGTGATATTTAACGGGATCCTAGCCCGATAGGAAACACGGTTTCCCGAGTACTCGACAAAGGGTTAGAGGCTCACCGAAAAATAGTGGGAGGCAAGAATTGAATTTGCAATATTCGTTTAATTACTTGCCATACGCGCTCAATCACAAATATCATTCGTCAAATAAATTAAATGTTAGTTTGACTAATATTTAAATTGTTGTTTTAATAAATAGTTGGACTATATTCAAACTATTCATTTATAGTTGGTTATATAATTGGATTATAGTAATCAATTTATTTGATTTAATTAATTATAGTTGATTAAATAGTTGGACTATAGTAATCATTATAATAAATAGTACATAAATCGTTGATTAAATAGTTGGACTATTAAAATCAAGATAAAATTGAAAGATTGACATTTAAAACATAATCCTAGGGAAAAATGTATTAAATGGTTTAATTTTAATTGGGAATATAATTTCAGGATGTTCCTGGAAAATAATAAGTTACTTTATTTGATAAAATAACATATTATGCCTAAGCCCGGAGTTAAGAAAAGTAGAGCATAATCTTTGGAAGATTTATGTAATGATAACTTTAGTGCTTAATCCATTAAGCTTGTCGCAGTAGACTCCTTAATTTCTGAATCAGAACTAAGGATTAGATCCTTAAAGTATGATATTGAAATTGAAGGATCTTCATAAATCTATCTTTAGATTTTAGAAGTACTAAATTAGAATAAATAACTCTTGGAGAGTTAATGACTATTCTCATCACAAGTTTGCAATAGGCAAGTAGCGCAAGTCGCACCTTATTTCGATATTCTATAAGGCCAAGCTTGGCCAAAGGCTTCTGGAATGTGGAAAGGGGCAAAGGCGAAAATCATTATAATCTTCTAGGAAGATAAATGACATATCCCAAAATGTCTGCCTAAAATGTGGCAACGGGATCGCAGAAGCGTGACTGCCGTTTGACAAAGCAGACATGAAGGAATTGAAGACGAGCAAGGCTTCTGAATTCAAATATATTTGTCACATAATGTTCACTACTGTATTAAAATTAGATTTTAAATACTTAGTGTGGTACATAAAAATATACTGATGTGCAAAATCTGCTTATTAGCAGGATACTGACTTCAATTGAGATTAATCTACGAATTAGAAACGGACAAAAGTCGCTGTTTTAATTGTAGATACCTAAGTTTAGGAACTACCTTCAGATGTGTACTTAAATTAGGAATCTGTTATAATGTAACTAGTTTGACTAGATACATCATCTCTATATCAGTGTATAATCCGTTGCGGATTTACCTTTATATTCTAGAACACTAAAGTGTTTTATTATATAAAGATGATATTGAGATAAACACATTAAATGCGAATAACATAATTTATATTTTGATATAAATAAATCTCAAACATATATAACATGACAAACAAATAGCTCAAACTGATTTGATCAGATGAAACTTAATTGTGGCATTGTTGTCTGGGACACAATTAAACAAGAATCGTATATCCACACTTTCAAGAGTGGGTACTAGGACAAATTTGATTTAATTCAAATAAAGTTTACGAATCTAGTTTATTGGGCAAAGTGCCTACTTGGTAAAAGTGTAAATGCCACCGTCTGTTAGCCCTAGTTCATAGTGAAGCAAGTGGGCCAATGTCTAGCTAGGCTAGAAGTGGATATGAATATTTCGTGACCTATACGGATGTGGCATCGCGTTATGGTTGCTTACTTGGTAAAAGTGTAAATGCCACCGTCTGTTAGCCCTAGTTCATAGTGAAGCAAGTGGGCCAATGTCTAGCTAGGCTAGAAGTGGATATGAATATTTCGTGACCTATACGGATGTGGCATCGCGTTATGGTTATGTGTTTCTTTTGAAGAAACCAAATCAGAAATTTTTACAGTTTCGACACGAAATAGACAAACAGATCGGTTGAAGTATTAAACCGTCACGGTAAGACCGTAATGGAAAATACTTAAGCAGTAAGTTTCTAATATACTGAAAGAGTATAGTATTCTTTCAATGAGGACTCCTCCCGAAACACGTCATTTTGACGGTGTGTCCGAACAGAGTAACCGAATTTTGTTGGACATGATAAGGTTAATCATGAGTCACTCTGAGCTACCATTTCCTTCAACAGATACACATAAACAGTGCAAGACTTATTTAGAATACGGTTCCATGAAAATTTGGGAATGCTAGGCATATGTTTGGATGATACCAAACTAAAACCCAAATTGGATAAGTTTCAATTATAGGTTATCCTAGAGAAACCATAAGCATAGTGCTTATACATCTCACCAGAGAACAATTAGATTGTTGCTCACCATGCGGTTTTCCTGAGAGGAACACCTATATGCAGTGGTAAGTGAGAGGATAGTAAAACTCGATGAAAATCGGAGTAATACTGTCCAAGGCACCGAATCTTAATGGAACATAAATAGATAATCAAGGATGAAACTATTACAAATAATCTTCGAATACACAAGAACGCGTAGGTCGGAGAGAGTCAGAAAAGAACCTGGTGTTGGATAATATGACCCATAGCGTCACTATTTGTACAGATCATGGTGTTGTTGTACAAATTAACTATGTGACAAGGAAATTGCACTCTCATCATTTGTGATTAGATCACCTTAGATATATAAATGAAGAGAGGTCCATATGATTAGTTCCTGGATTGAGATGATATGAGACAGTATCAGTCACGTAGGATTAATCATTAAATATCCATAGTCGTAGTATTATCGAGACTGACATCGATAATGCGGAATAGGCTAGTATTGCACTTGTGCACGTTGTGAGGGCACAACAGCATAGTTCTCATATATTTGGGTATTGGATACTCATGCAAGTGCGATAGGAGGTTGCGTTTCACCGATGGTACGGGAAATAGCTTCGCTCTGGATAGACCCCTCGGAATCCCATTGGTATTATGACTATGTGTCTATGGGAATCTGACATCAGGGTAGGTGTATTTGGTCTTAACCTGAGACTTGCACCGCTAATGCTTACGACAATCATATACTTTAGATGAGGTCGTCTAGGACTCTAACCGGTTGTGTGTACGCCAAAGCTGAGTATATTGAGAATCATAGAGTATTGGTTATGATGTCAAGACGGAAGTATCACTCCAATCATAGTGGAGATGATGTCACGCAGGATACGGTATTAGTACTCTGAGGTGCTGCAGCCATCGGGATATTATGACAAGGTCATGTATATCCGATTATAGAGACTAGTTACCAGACATCCGATATGTACTTCGGACGGGGCAGACACTTATCCAGCCCCAGCCCTAGCACGTTACTATCCGATACTGGGCCGATATACACAATACTACTGTATACTACGCCTGATACAGATCTATATATTCCTGTAAGAATATTTCCGGAGAATTGGGTAGGCATGGCGCTTTGCTAGAGCCCAACCTTGTCTTGTGAATCGGTGTAAACGTGGTACGATGGTACTTACGTGTTCGGATAGTCCGACGACCGATTTACTGCCAACATATCCGGGGATCTCATGGGTCGCTTCCCAATGATACACCGATGACGTATGACTCGCACTTTTAATCTGGGATTAATTTGATGAGAGAGAAAACGTTATTTTGGAATTAATCGGTAAAGTTAATATATTCGATATATTAAATGAAATTGGATTTCGACGTGAAATTGAAATTGGATTTTAATTCGGGCAAGCGAATTAATTTAGAATTAATTCGTTAGCGATTTGAATAGTGGATTCGCTAGGCGTAATCATTTATTTACGACGCAACGGAGAATTCGCTAATTGGAATTAGCGAAACCAAGCCCGAGAGTGATTGCGAGCGCATTCGCATTCGAATTCGAGTGCGGCACGCAAGTCACATCAAGCGTCAAATCATTAGTCGCATCAAGCGTCAAATCACATGTCACTTGAGTGATGTGACATTTGATTGATTGATGTGATTGATTGATTGAAAGAAAACTTGACACTTTGAGTGATGTGAGTTGTTGGAATAGTGTTAGTGGTTGGAAAGTTTAGTATTTGACTTTTGAAAGCCAAATAAAATGTAATTACCTTTATTATATTTTGGAAAATATATAAGGTAAATGTTTTACACTTTCTAACAACCTAATTCACATTTTCTTCTTCTCTCTCTCTCACACAATTCACGCCCAAAATGGGCAGTGAATGAACTCACTGGTTTCTTCATTTTGCCGTGAGAAGGGAAGCATTTGTGCCTTGATTTTGTGGCAAAATCAAGCGGAGCTAGCACTCCGAGAGACTTGCGAAGGTGTTAGGGAAACTCACCCACGAGCCGGGAATCGTTCGACGCAAATTCGAGGCTCAAATCTCAGCTCAAAACTGAAAACAGTGGACTGAAATTCTGCTGCAGTGGGCGCCTAATCCAGTGAGCAATCTTGGAGTTTTGTTCGTCGTTTCACACAACCAATCGATGTGAGTATTCCGCAACTTCGTCGATATGTATTTCACACTTATCATGCTTGTTTGATGATCTTGGGGACCTAGAATATAACCAACAATGGCATCAAGAGCCTAGGTTCAAGCATGAAATCTTTAGGGCTAAAATGGGTAAATTGATTTTGAGCATGATTTAGTTAAAGTGTTGATTAAGCATGTTTAAATGATGTTGAATTGAAGTTTGATTGGATCAATTTCATGAAAATTGATTTGGAAATAATTTTCCCCAAAATATATGTGTTGGCCGAAAGTTTAGGGTTATTTGGAAATTTGGATTTTTTGATTTTGATTCATTGGATGAATTGGAATCATATAGGATGATGTAATTTAAGATTAATTGGATTGAATTTGAATTGAACAAAAATCCCCAATTTCCTTAAGGTGGCCGAATGCATTATGCCCTATAATGTCTTGGATTTTTTGATTTTTGAACATTGGATGTGATGAAATCATTCGGGAAGTTAATTCGATGTCGATTGTGTAAGTTATTGGATTGAATTCAAATCGGATAAAATTACCTTCTTTGGCCGAGACTTTGGAAGCATGTAAATGGGTTGATTTTCATCAAAGTGTGTTGGACATGTGATGATGATGTTTAGCATGATTAATTGGACTAATTAATGTTTTGGAAATATTGAATTTGGATGATTAATCATGTAATGCACTTTAGGTAAAATTACGGAATTGGATTCATGTATTTAGTTATTTAGGCCTTAAATTGGATTTGGGCTTATTATGTTGTAAATAGGCTTATTGGGCTTTGTTGTACAAGTTGGATTTGGACAAATTGGATTGGATCCAATTGGGCCCAAACCCACTTCCGTTAAGCCCAAATACAACTTATAAACCTTTAAGTTTAATTGGGCCTAATGGGCCTAAATTGATTTATGGGCTTATGGGGTTACTCCTTGATTGGGCTTTGTTTGCCGAAGCCCCACGCCCTAAAGAAAATATTAATTAAAACCCATTAGACTTGAATTGAATTGACGTTGGACGTTAATCGGGCTTTGAGACCCGACTCGATTAAATTTGGAATTTAAGTCGTTAAAGTTTATTAAATAAAGTGTAATATTTAATTTGGAATTGAATAATGAATTAGTATTAAATACATGTTAAATGGATTTTAATGATGTAGTTTAATTTAATTCAAGAATTCGTACTTTGAGTACTTATTCGCAAAAAACGAGTTTGACTCGACCAAAATCAAATCGTTGTTTGAACATTGGATGACCACATAATTATCAGATTAATTAATTTGATTAGATTGATTGATAGCATGCTTATGTGTGAATACGTGGTTGTGATGAATGATAATGTATATCAGATGGATATTAGTCGGGTGGGGCAATTTTGGAAATTGTTGTAATAAATTTGATTTATTAAATTGGACCTGCGTGTCCAGCCTTATCACCTTATTCTCTTTGTATTCTATTCTCACATATTCCCCTCAATGTAATTGAGGTTTCTTTAGAAGTGTAGTGTAAGGGGTAGAAGAAGTAATACAAGTGCTAGCTTGGTGAGAAAAGGAGAGATTTGATCTAGGATCAATGTGTTAAGTATCCATCCACATATCATTATTATTTTATTTCATACTCGCTTTATTATGTATTTAGAATGCATGTTTAAGGGTGTATGATGATGAGACCATAACAAAAAATGAAATTGGTAGCCAATTTGCACGCGAAAGCCCTCATCAAATATCATGCTTCTTTTCCTTCCATTGAGTGATTCTTACTCAAGATCCTAGATTGGCATGGGTTGTTGGCCAAAGTCAAGCCCTTGTCCGTCGAAGATGTGTTGAATCACGAGGCTTTGTTCCATATTGGTGTCTTGTCCAAGTGTGGTTTGTTGGCCAAAGTCAAGACCACTTCTTGTCCATCGACATTGATTACGAAGCTTCCATGGTCAATGGGTCCGCGCCTTGACTGGGATCATCAGGTTTGTTGTGCCAAAGCCAAGGCCTAGTTGATTCAGAGGAAAAAGGTTAGGGTATATATTGGATATATAGGCATATATAAGATATATGTTTAGGACTTGGATGTCCACCTACTGGATCTAGGAGTTGGATGAGATCCAATTGATCTTAGAGATCTACCTAGTTAATTATCATACAATTTGTTGGCAAAAGTCAAGATTGTGTGATATTTAACGGGATCCTAGCCCACTAGGAAACACGGTTTCCCGAGTTACTCGACAGAGGGTTAGAGGCTCGACGAAAAATAGTGGGAGGTTAAAATTGGAATTTGCAATATTCGTTCAATTACTCGCCATACGCGCTCAATCAAATATCACTCGTCATATAAATTAAATGTTAGTTGGACTAATATTTAAATTGTTGTTTTAATAACAGTGGACTGTATTATAGTGATTATATATAATTGGATTATATTAATCAATATATTTGAATTAATTAATTCAGTTTACAGTTGATTTTATATTGGATTATAGTAATCAATGTAATTGAGGTTAATAAATTTGGATTATATTTGATTAATAGTTGGACTATTTAATTCATTATATATATATAGTACCACTAATCGTTGATTAAATAGTTGGAACTATTGTAATCAAGATAAAAATTGAAAAGTTGGATATTTAAAATATAATCGCGGATTAAAATATTTTAAATGATTTAATTTTCAATTGGGATAAATAATAGGTTACTTTATTTGATAAAATAACTTATTATACCTTAAGCCCAAAATTAAGCAATATAAGTAGAGCATAAAATCTTTGGAAGATTTATGTGATGATGACTTTAGTGCTAAACTAAATATACTTGTCATAAATCTAATTTTAGATTTAAGAAGTATTAAAATTGCAATTTATAATTCTTGGAGAATTAATTGACTATTCTAGAGGAGATAAAGTCAAAATTTGCAATTGGCATGTAGCACGAGGTGCACATTGTTTCGATATTCTAAAAACCCAAGGCTTGGCCTAAGGTTCCTGAAATATTGAAAAGGATAATTGACATATCCCAAAGTGACTACCATTTGGATATGGCAGAACACGAAGGAATTAAAGAAATGGCAAGGCTCTTACTTTAAAAATGATTGTCAAAGTTATGTTCACTACTAGTATTGAAATTAGATTTTAAATACTTAGTGTGATACATAAAATATATGTATTGATGTTCAGAATCTGCTTTGAGCAGGATAATGACTTCAAGCTAAGATTGCTCTGCGAATCGGAAACGGGACGGAAGTCGCTATTTCGACCGTAGATACCTAAGTTTAGGAACTACCCTTCGGGTATGTACTTAAATTAGGAAATGTTATAATGTAACTAGTTTGACTAGAGACATTATCTCTTATCAGTGTTTAATCCATTGTGGATAAACCTTTATATTCTAGAACACTAAGTGTTTCATTATATAAAGATGATACTGAGATAAACACATTAGATGTGAATAACAGAATTTATATTTTGAATATAATTAAATCTCAAACATATAAAATGACAAATAAATAGCTCAAATTGATTTGATCAATAGAGACTTATTTGTGGCATTGTTTTCTGGGACACAATTAAACAAGACTCGTATATCCGCACTTTTGAAGAGTGGGTACTAGGACTGATTTGACTATTCAAATAAAGTCTACGAATCTAGTTTGTTAGGTAAAGTACCTAAAACACTGTTTACTTGGTAATAGGTAAGTGCCACCGATCTGTTAGCCCTATTCATGGTGAAGTTAGTGGGCCCATATCTAGCTAGGCTAGATATGAACATGAATGTTTCGTGACCTTAACGGATGTGGCATCACGTTATGGTTATGTGTTTCTTTTGAAGAACACAGATCAGAAACTTTTAGAGTTTCGACACGAAGTAGATAAACAGATCGACTATAGTATTATGCCGTCACGGTAAGACCGTAATGAAACACTTAAGTAGTAAGTTTCAAACATACATGAAAGAGTATAGTATTCTTTCAGATGAAGACTCCTCCCGAGACACGTCAGTTAGACGGTGTGTCCAACGAAAACCGAATTTTGTTGGACATGATAAGGTTTATCACGAGTCGCTCTGAGCTATCATTTCCTTCAACAGGGATATGTATTAACAGTGCAAAACTTATTTAGAATAAGGTTCCATATAAATCTGTTTGACAGATATCATATTGGATATGAACAGGAAAGAAACATGGTTTCTCATTCCTAATATTTTGGCATTGCCGGGCATAACGTTTGGATGATACCAAACTAACGTTCGGAATCCCATTGGTATTATGACTATGTGTCTATGGGAATCTGAATCAGGGTAGGTGTATTTGGTCTTAACCTGAGACTTGCACGCTAATGCTTACGACAATTAATATACTTTAGTTGAGGTCGTCTAGGACTCTAACCGGTATGTGTACGCCAAAGCTGAGTATATTGAGAAATCGTAGAGTATTGGTTGTGATGTCAAGACGGAAGTATCACTCCAATCATAGTGGAGATGATGTCACGCAGGATACGGTATTAGTACTCTGAGGTGCTGCAGCCATCGGGATATTATGACAAGGTCATGTATATCCGATTATAGAGACTAGTTACCAGACATCCGATATGTGCTTCGGACGGGGCAGATGACACTTATCCAGCCCCAGCCCTAGCACGTGACTATCCGATACTGGGCCGATATGCACAATACTACTGTATACTACGCCTGATACAGATTATATATTCCTGTAAGAATATTTCCGGAGAATTGGGTAGGCATGGCGCTTTGCTAGAGGCCAACCTTGTCTTGTGTGAATCGGTGTAAACGTGGTACGAGGTACTTACGTGTTCGGATAGTCCGACGACCGATTTTACTGCCAACATATCCGGGGATCTCATGGGTCGCTTCCCAATGATAACCCGATGACGTATGACTCGCACATTTATTAATCTAGGATTAATTTGATGAGAGAGAAAATGATTATTTTGGAATTAATCGGTAAAGTTAATATATTCGATATATTAAATGAAATTGGATTTCGACGCGAAATTGAAATTGGATTTTAATTCGGGCAAGCGAATTTTTAGAATTAATTCGTTAGCGACGTGAATAGTGGATTCGCTAGGCGTAATCATTTATTTACGACGCAACGGAGAATTCGCTAATTGGAATTAGCGAAACCAAGCCCGAGAGTGATTGCGAGCGC
>SKCR01007874.1:0-24364 GCA_019454045.1 Zanthoxylum bungeanum | reverse complement strand
TGAAAGAACCATCAGACAGTTGAGAATGGAAATGCGAGAAGGCCAAGAAGCAATCGTTAACATGGAACCTGAACCTTTAGAAGTTGCACCACCAATTCCCATTCGAGACAGAACTATTCATGTGGTTGACGGCCTCATTTCATGTATTGTACTTCCTCCCTTACCAGCAAATGCGTGTGACATCAAAACATTCATTCAGATGATTCAGCAGTCAGTTCAGTTTGGGGGGAATGCAACTGAAGATCCTAATGCCCATATCAGCAACTTCCTGGAAGTTTACGGCACTTTCAACTACAATAGAGCATCAGAAGAAGCAATGAGACTGCGAGTTTTTCCATATTCCTTGAAAGACAGAGCAAAAACTTGGCTACATTCACTATCAGCAGGTTCCATCACAACTTGGAATACTCTAGCCACCAAATTCCTTGCAAAGTACTTTCCACCAGCCAGAATAGTAAAACTGAGAAATGACATCACATCCTTTGTACAACTTGACTCGGAAACTCTCTACGAAGCTTGGGAAAGGTACAAAGATTTGCTCCGGAAGTTTCCTCACCATAAGATTCCAAAATGGCTTCAAGTCCAAACTTTCTATAATGGACTTTCTGGATTGATGAGAACCACAATTGATGCTGCTGCTGGAGGAACTTTGATGGCAAAAGGAGAAGATCAAGCCTGAGACTTAATCGAAGAAATGGCTAACAACAATCCACTGTGGCCAACAGAAAAGAGCATGATTCAACGAATTACAGGAATTTATGAAGTTGGAGCTAACTCAGCAGTGAATACTAAGTTGGAGCAAATGTGTAAAAGCCTGGAAACACTTAGCACGCAAGTTGTAAACATCGCTAGAGCCACAAGTTCACCATATGGAGGAGCACCAGAGCCAAACCAACATGAAGAAACGGTGAACTATGTCAACAATTTCAACAGACATGGAAATAATCCATATTCCAACACCTATAACCCATGGTGGATGAATCATCCCAATTTTTCATGGAGCAACAATTCAGGGTAAAAGAACATTCCACCACCTAGATTTCAACAGCAAAACAAAATCCATGAGTTTGAAAAAGAACCAGAAATGAAAGAATGGATTGCATAGATGTTCAAAAAGCAACAAGCAGCCTATGATGCTATTTTTCAAAGCCAATCTGCTTCCATCAAAGCACTGGAAAATCAAATTGGACAACTGGCCAATGTTCAGAGTTACAGAGCCTGCCAGGGAACCTTCCAAGCAGCACAGAACCAAATCCAATGAACCGAGGGAAGGAGCAATGTCAAGCCATTACTTTGAAAATCGGTACTGAAATCAACAAAGATGTTGGAATCAAGGCAACAATTGAAGAGGTTCCTAAAGATGCAGTTCCACAGATGGAGGAAAAAAAAGCAAAGGAAAAAGATCAAGAAAAATTCACTCCACCTCCACCTTTTCCACAGCGTCTCCAGAAAAATAAACTAGACAAGCAGTTTGCTCGATTCTTGGAGGTGTTCAAAAAGTTGCACATCAACATTCCATTCGCAGAAGCGTTGGAAGAAATGCCCAGCTATGTCAAATTCATGAAAGATATTCTTTCACGAAAGCGGAGATTGAGAGATTACGAGACAGTAGCATTGACAGAAGAATACAGTGCAATCATTCAGAGGAAACTTCCTCCGAAGCTGAAAGATCCTGGCAGTTTCATTGTCCCATGCACCATTGGAGAACATTATATCGGCAAGGATTTATGTGATTTAGGTGCAAGTGTTAATTTAATGCCTTTTCTATTTACAGGAAACTGCAAATTGGAGAAGCAATGCCTACCTCAGTCTCTCTGTAACTTGCTGATCGAACGCTCCCATTTCCGAGAGGTGTTGTTGAAGATGTGCTGGTCAAAGTCGACAAACTCATTCTCCCAGCAGATTTCATTATCCTTGACATGGAAGAAGATAAAGATGTTCCTATCATCCTTGGGAGACCATTCTTGGCTATAGGTCGAACTGTGATTGATGTGCAAAAAGAAGAACTAACTATGAAAGTGCATGACCAATAAGTTGCCTTTAATGTTTTCAAAGCCATGAAATTCCCGAGTGATGAAAAGGAGGAAGAATGTTTCATAATTGATGTTGTTGATAATATCATTCATGATACTGATACAATTCCCACGGATAAACTTGAAGCTTGCATCACCAACATGACTGACAGCGAGCTAGATGCTGAAATTCTGGAATATATCAACTATCTTGACGAGTCATTCCAATTCAAATCGACACCACCAGTGGAAAATCTGGAAATTCCAAAGAAAGATCGAATCAAGCCCTCAATTGAAGAACCATCGTAGCTGGAGCTGAAGCTATTGTCGAGTCATCTCAGGTATGCATTTCTTGGAAACTCTTCTGAATTACCTGTTATTATTTCTTCTTCACTAACATTGGAGCAGGAAGAAAAGTTGCTAAGAGTGTTATGAGAACACAAAAGAGCCATTGGCTGGACTATAGCAGACATTTGAGGCATTAGTCCATCATTTTGCATGCACAAGATTCTGATGAACGATGAGTAGAGACCCACAGTGGAGCATCAATGGAGACTCAATCCAATCATGAAGGAAGTCATGAAGAAAGAAATCATCAAATGGTTGGATGCTGGTATCATCTACCCCATCTCAGATAGCAGTTGGGTGAGTCATATGCAGTGTATACCGAAGAAAGAAGGAATTATTGTAGTCACAAATGAAAAGAACAAGTTGATTCCAACAAGAACGGTGACTGGATGGAGAGTATACATGGACTACCGGAAACTGAATAAAGCAACAAGGAAAGACCATTTTCCGTTACCATTAATTGACCAGATGCTAGACAGACTGGCGGGACATGAGTTCTATTTTTTTCTGGACGCATACTCGGGGTACAATCAGATTACCATCGCCCCAGAAGATCATGAGAAAACCATATTTACATGTCCGTATGGTACTTTTGCTTTCCGTAGAATTCCATTTGGACTATGTAATGCTCCTACCACATTCCAACGTTGCATGATGGCCACATTCCAACATAGTATGGAGGTTTTTATGGATGACTTCTCTGTGTTTGGAGACTCTTTTGACCACTGCTTGCAAAACTGGAACATGTGTTTCAAAGGTGTGAAGATACCAACCTGGTACTCAATTGGGAGAAATGCCATTTCATGGTACATGAAGGCATCGTTCTTGGACATCGAATCTCACAAATGGGAATCGAGGTAGACAAAGCAAAGATCGAGACAATTGAAAAACTACCTCCACCCACATCTGTCAAAGGGATTCGGAGTTTTCTCGGACATGCTGGCTTTTACAGGAGATTTATCAAAGAATTCTCAAAAATTGCAAAACCTCTTTGCAATCTTCTGGAGAAAGATGTGTCTTTCAACTTCACCAAAGAATGCCAGGAAGCCTTTGAGATCCTAAAACAGAAGCTGGTCTCTGCCCCCATCATAGTAGCACCAGACTGGACCCTTCCATTTGAAGTGATGTGCGATGCTAATGATTTTGCTGTAGGTGCAGTTTTGGGACAACGCAAAGCAAAGATCTTCCATGCCATTTACTATTCCAGCAGAACTCTGAATGAAGCTCAACTCAACTACACAACCACTGAAAAGGAGTTGCTTGCAGTTGTGTTTGCTTTTGATAAATTCCGCTCTTATCTGTTAGGTCCCAAAGTGGTTGTCTACACAGATCATTCAGCAATCAAATATTTGATCGCGAAGAAAGATGCCAAGCCCAGATTGATCCGTTGGATACTTCTTCTGTAAGAATTCGATATGGAGATCAGAGACAGGAAAAAGACAGAAAACCAAGTGGCAGATCATTTATCGAGACTCGAGAATGGAGAAACAGCTGGCAAAGAACTGATAATCAAAGAAACTTTTCCAGATGAACAGTTATTTGCCATTAAACAGCACGATATCCCTTGGTATGCTGACTATGTAAACTTAGTGTCAGGAAAATGGCCGTTGGAATGGACTACTCAACAACGAAATAACTTCTTCAAAGAAGTCAAGCACTATGTCTGGGATGAGCCGTACCTGTTCAAACGATGTGTTGTACAATCAGGTTTGTTTTGGCCCACTCTTTTTAAAGATGCTTATCTATTTGCTATTCAATGTGACAGGTGCCAGAGAACGGGAAATATTTCCAGGAGAAATAAATGACCTCTACAAAATATTCTGGAAGTGGAGATATTCGATGTGTGGGGTATTGATTTTATGGGACCCTTTGTTCCATCATTTGGAAACATGTACATATTGGTGCTCGTAGATTACGTCTCCAAATGGGTTGAAGCAATTGCACTGCCATCCAATGATTTAAAGGTGGTGATCAAGTTCCTTAAAAAGAATATTTTCACTCGCTTCGGAACACCTCGGGCGATTATCAGCAATGGTGGCACACATTTCTGCAACAGATACTTCGATGCAATCCTATCCAAATACGGAGTTACTTATAAAGTTGCCACAACTTACCATCCACAGTCAAACGGGCAAGTTGAAGTTTCAAATAGGGAGATCAAAAGAATCTTGGAGATAACATGTTGGATCAACAAGGAATGACTGGTCTGAAAAACTGGATGACGTATTATGGGCCTATCGGACAGCTTACAAGACACCAATTGGTATGTCCCCATATCAAATGGTGTTCGGGAAAGCATGTCATCTGCCAGTTGAGCTTGAACACAAGGCATACTGGGCACTGAAGAAGTTGAATCTTGATCCACAAGCTGCAGGAGAGAAAAGACTTCACTAACTCAATGAGTTGGAGGAATTTCGCCTACAGGCTTATGAAAATGACAGATTATACAAAGAGAAGACCAAGAAATGGCATGACCGAAAAATAGTGCGCATACAATTGAAACCAGGGCAGCAGGTGTTGTTATATGATTCAAGGTTGAAACTTTTCCCTGGAAAGCTGAAATCAAGGTGGTCAGGCCATTTGAGATTACTCAGGTTTTACCATATGAAGCTGTTGAATTGTACAACCCCAAGTTCAACAACACATTTAAGGTTAACAACCAGCATATCAAGCACTACTGGGGAGAATCATTTGAGTGACAAAAAGAAAGTGTCACACTTTCAGATCCAGCCTAACGTTAGGGAAATCATGTCTAACTGACGACATTAAACTTAGCGCTAGCTGAAAGGCAACCCATGCAATTTGTGTATATATTGTGATTTGGTGTCTTTTAATTTTTGTGTGTTTAGTTTTTGCAGGTTAAGTCATTTCAAGATGGAAGATGCTCTCGCAAATCTTCACAAGCAATTTCATTCTCTCCCTAAAAAATATCTGATGAAAGTTTACAAAGTTCGCTTGGAACGGATAAGACTACTGATGATCAAAGGTATGTCTACTGACATTCGTTGGATTATTGAAGCACGGGTCTGATTGGCAGGTGATTCCTCTGACTCTTTTATTTCACATCTATCTGGTTTAGGAAGAAGTACATATGCTAAAAAGAGAAGAGCCAAAAGAATGTGTGTTTGTTATAAATGTGCTCGTATGTTTTGTGATACTCGTTGTCGTTCTTTAGGATTGGTGTCTGATAATCGTGAAGATAAGATTAATTTCATTAGGGATGGCTTGAGTAAGGAGTCTTTGGATGACATATCTAAGACTCTTGAGACACATCCCAGTGGATATATGTATCACGAAATTCGCGTTTTATATACACAATTTCAAAAAGAAAGACAACAGTTAAGTCTCGAGAATCAGACTCAAAAAGGCCATGTTTGCCAATTTATAAGAAAATTGGATGTGAAGCTTGTCCCTGACGCATAGACGTCAATCAAGCTGTAAATTATTATAAATATTATATCTCTTTGTCTTTTCCTAATAATTGTGATTTGCTTTGTTATTTTCTTTTATTTTCTCCGACAGGATCCAAACCTTTTTTACTATCAGATTTATTTTACTATTTAACTAATAATTGTCATTTGGCAGGTACTAGTGCTATTATTTTTACTCACCATTTTCAGGTGTTATAAATTCAACTCATCATTGCACCTTTGAAGGCATCTAGATGAAAATGGAAGCCACTTCAAGAAGACGGGTTGAAAACATTTGTGTGTTTTGCGGTACCAGTGTTGGTGTTAAACCAGAATACGTAACAACGGCACAGGAATTGGGTCGAGTCATTACTGCAAGGAATATGCACTTAGTATATGGCGGTGGCAATCTTGGACTAATGGGGATCGTTTCAAAGGCTGTACATGATGGAGGCAGTCAAGTCTTAGGAATCATCCCAAAACCCTTGGCGGAGGCGAATCTTATTGGATCATCAAACGGTGAGGAACTAATCGTGCCAGGTATGTCTGAATGACTAGTAGAGATGATTAACCGTGCTGATGCTTTTATTGCTTTGCCATGAGGCTTGGACACGATGAAGGAAATTATTACAGTACTATCTTGGGCAAACTTGAACATACACCAGAAACCGCTTGGATTGTACATTGTTGATGGATTTTATGATTTTCTTTGTGTATTTCTTGATGATGCCCGGAGAAATGGGTTCATGTCAAAGCCTGTAAAAGAACTTCTCTTTACTGCCAGAACTGCCCCAGATTTAATTGACCAAATCTTAGCCTTTGAACCTCAAATTGACCTCATTCTTTCCAAGATAAACTGGTCTGATAATGATCGTGGTAAGAGGCGTCGGATAAATCTGGATCTTAACCTTTAACTTTTCATTTAGATGTAGAATTTCAGCTAACCAGGTACGATTTTCTAAACTCTTCTTCTACTGTTTAAGACATTGGGAACAATGTGTCATTTAGGTTTGGGGATGAGAATAGTTAAATTGTATCTTGTTTTTATTGTTTTATTTTTAGTCAAAAATTTTCGAAAAAGCCAAAAAAAATTGAAAATTTTTACAAAAACCAAAAAAATATTTTGTATTTTTGTGTTTTTATTTGATTAATCAGGTGAAATTGGTGTGAGATAGATGTGTAAGGAATTTTCATTCCTGAGACGTATCTCAACATATTTCAAAACAAGTTAATTTTGTTTATTTCCTTTTGAATTATTTAATTTGTGAATTCTCCATAAAACTGACTAAAATGAATCTTCATATGCTCAGTTGACATGTATTATCTACATACATGGTAACATACGGACATGAGCTGTAATTGAAAAGTTTGTAATATTCAGTGCTATATTTTAATTGGAGGAAACATCTAAAAAAGCAATGGGATTAAAAAAACATCTGAGATCCGAGTTATTAAGTCTGTAAGGGTGTTTTAACACCTAGTGCCCTAAAACCAACCAGTTTGTGAGTCACTGGCCCAAAGCTCGTTACATAGATCAAAGATGTTGCAAAAATATATATATATCTGAAGTCTGAGTAATTAAGTCCGTAAGGGTATTTTAACACCTAGTGCCCTAAAACCAACTGGTTTGGGAGTCACTGGCCCAAAGCTCGCTACATAGATGGAAGATATTGTATATAAATCAAAAAAATCAAAAAAAAAATTATTCCATTGCTTAAAAAATGTGTGAATTCTGATAAAACTTTAGGACAAAAATATTACTCTCTTCTCAACTACACTCGTGACTATTGTGGGTAAAATGAGTTGATTAATATTTTGTTGACTGTGTATATGGAGAATGGTAAAAATAATCAGAGAATTTATTTATTCGGTAATTTAAAAAGAAACAAAACAACTATTGACTTGGATTAGAAGTTTCATCTGTTTAGTCACTAACTTCTTTATTCTCTTTTCTCTTGTTTTTTTGCTTTTGTGTGCATTAGTTTTATTATCTTTTTACTTTTGTAAAACGTTTGTGGGTATCGTTGCTGTAAGCCCTCACGAGACTACAACTCGTCCACTAGGGACACCTAGGGGTTTAAAGGCTTGTTGCATATGCTAAATGCAACTGTGATCTCTACGAAAGTGGCTTAGTTTAATTTTAATTATTTCTTGTATTTTATTTTGTTATTTTGCTCGAGGACTAGCAAAATGTTAGGTTTGGGGGTGTGATGAGCAGAAAATATATCAATATTTACCGCCCATTTTACTTAATATTTTGTTAGTTTCTCGGGTTTGATGAATGTTTTAATGTGTTTTAGTTTATTTTGGAGATAAAATAAAATCGGGACACAATGAAATCATTTAGGACGAAATGTGGGTCAAATAAGGGCAAAAATTATTAATTTTGGAGATTGGAAACTTGAAAGGGCGTTCTAACGAAGTGCAGTTTCGAAAATTCTAGTTTTACGCAACTGTCGTATTTTGGACATAACTTTTTATTTCGATATCGGATTGAGCTGATTTAAATTTCAGATTAAATAAGACTCAAAGATCTACAACTTTGAAGAACAAAATAATTTCGAATTCTGAAGATTTCGTGACCTTAATTAATGAAACATCCATAAGTATGTTATGCGTAATTATTAAAGTCATTTTCAAAGCAAATAAATAAATATATAATAAAAATAGTCAAGCTCCCACCAAACATGATAGAAATTAATAATGTATTTGGTGGAGCAATTAGTGGGGTAATTAATAATGGATTTGGTGGATGATTTGATGGAGGCAAAATTTTGCCTATAAATATCAAGCAATTTCATTTGTAAATTCATAATTTCTTCTTTGAAATTCCTTAATAATAACTAAGAAGATTGTATCTTGCTTGTTTATTTACAACTTTCAGTAATTAATTTCTGCTTTCGAACTTTCTTTTCTTTACTTTTCAGTTTTTACTTTCCGCAATTTACTTTTACGTACAGTACTTTCCTTTCTTTACTTTTTCAGTTTATACTTTTCAAGCAATGTGGAGGTAACTCCCCCTTGCTGGGGTAAAAGATAAAGCTTTTATTATTGCTATTTAGATTAATCTCCCCTAATTATAATATAATAACTATTTAAAATCTGACTTAACGAGGATACCGCCATATTGGTCGGTTGGTAATTAATTATAAATTGGTTTTAACTTGACTAAGCATGGATACCGCCTGGTTGGTCGGTTGGTAATTAATTATTAATTTGACTTAATCAGGATACCGCCTATATGGCTGGTTGGTAATTATCACGCAAAGTTAATATATTATATTAAGGGAGATATCTAAAATAGTAGTAATAAAAGTATATCATTTTACCTCAGCATTTTCTTTATTGTACTTTTACTTTATTTACTTTCAGCATTTACTTTCCAGTAATTTAATTTACAGCATTTACTTTCCAGTAATTTAATTTCCAGCATTTACTTTATGTATTTTCTTTTATTTAAGTTTTTATTACCCGTAAATATGTGTCGTAAATAAGCCAGTTATCTGGGGTTGTGATGAAATCCAATATCACCGGTTTATAAGGGGTTAAATTACAGTTTGGGTAATATAAATGTTTATTTATTGAGCCTTAATCCTAATGCTTTTTATTAACTGGCCATTAATAAAATTGAACTGGTAAACTTAAAATGAACTTGGAAAAGAGATTTTAGGTTAAAGACCTTAGACTCAATAGCCCACGATCTTCCTTGAGGATAGATAACCCTTTAATAGATTTCCTTACAGGATATGAATATACATGTCGGGCGGGGTAGCCATAATTGGAACTTAATCTTAATGAATTCAGATAACTTGGTTAACATAGGAATATGATTAATTGGGTTATACTAGGTATTTGTATTTGACCATAGGAAGAGGCTTTTACATAATTTCGTGTTCCTGGTTAATAAACCAATATATTACACAAACGAATGATTCACAACCCTGGATAGTTTTATAAATTTGAATTTTCTTCAATCTACTTTCAAGCAATTTATTTACTTGTTTTAATTTTAAAGTCACCACTTAATCAAACAATCAATCCATTAGATTCTTGTAAACATTTAACTTCATAAATTGATAACAAAAGGTTTTAAGTCCTCGTGGGATCGATACTTTTTATACTACTTGAACGATACGTGCGCTTGCGTTATACGCGTGTGATTATGCCGGTCAGGCATAAAAGTCACAGTCACAAACATAGTCATTGTCACTGTCATATAATCATAATCACATAGTCATAATCAAATTCATATAGTCACAGTCGCAATCCTAGTCAAAATCATAGTCATATAGTCATAGTCACATTCACATTTACACATGCAACTTAGTCACAATGTCAGTCATATACATAATTCTCAGTTATAATGATAGTTACAAATAATCGATCACATTTTCTCAGTCAAAATGTCAATCATATACACAATTCTCAGTCACACTTTACAATTAGGATGACAAAGGCAAATACTCAATCACAATTACAATGTCAATCACAATCATAATAACTTTTTATATACTTAAATATATATTTGAACATGTTCAAACTTAAAAAAAAATTCAATATTCACGTTAACAATGAATATTTTACTGTTGAAAGTTCAATACTGAAATAAATAATACGTGAAAGTCATATTTGAATCTTTTCTTAGATGATGATCATATAGCAAAAATACATACATTAACAATTACAAGGCTCTTAGCATTGTATCAATGATCAAATTTTATATGCTCAGAAGGGAAGTCATGTGCAAAGTCAAAGTTTATTTTTAATCATGATAATATATTATATAATCTTGATTTACTTTCTCAGAGAGCATATATAATGCCAATAATCTCATCAATATTTTTGCTCTCAATTAACTTAGTGTCTTGATAGAAACATGCCTGGAACAAAGCCAACCAAACCCCTCCACGTGTTCTAAGCCCCAAGAATCGCGAATCTTGATTTTGTAAGAACAAAATCCTTCCAAGATTAAGTTCAACCCTTAAGGAACATTGCCATTAAGAATCTTTCTTTATTTTTTTGGAGAATCATGAACAGCGATACAGCGCCACAACGCTTACCATACGTTGACAAGCTTTTGTTTCGTAGAACCAAGGAATAATCCACTCCCTCAAGATGACACAAGTCACTTTGTTTTGTAAAAAGATATATTCTTGGTTAATTATCACTTACAATGAATAATGCCCCTTTAAATAGGTGGCTAACCCTAATTCTACCAAAATATAATAAAAATCTAATAAACTAAACCCAATAACACATAAAATACTTGAAAATTTCGTTCATGGGCTTTTTAATTTAATTAATGTTCAACCCAACACTTAAACAACACATAACTTAACTCCACTTGCAGAGCTCATTCTGGATCACATCATTCTCACTCTCTTGAAAAGGATTCGAACTCGAATCCGAACCTGAGTCATAGATAAAAATGACAAGATCAATGTGACGAGAATCCTGGAATAAAATAAAATCACATGGAAAAAAATGGTTAAGGTGAACAAAAGTCAATAAAAGCCGATGAATGACTTTTTGTCAATATTTTTCCACTCTCAATCTCTCCATTGCTACTCTCATTCTTAACTCCACTTGCAACCGCAAAGAGTTCCCACCTGGATTCACATTTGAAACCTCATTTAAAACAAACTCAACATACCCATGTCGCTTTCTCAAACAATCAACACTCTCATCCATGATCTGATCACACTCTACATAGTCGGACACATGCACTTTTTCCACCTCATAACTCATGTCCTCACAACCAACATCATATTGTTCCATATGATATTCACCCTTAACAGTAATTGCAAGCACCACATTGACATCATGAACAACAAAATCATGATCACTAATGTTATCGCTCACATCACTATCATAAACACCATCAACCACCTCACTCTTATTTATTGAAACATCAACATGTTTCATTTCATTACTCAAGGCTACTCTCATATCCTTCTTTACTTCACTTTTTGCTAATGTCTTTTTTCTCTATCAACTCTGGAAGCTCTCCTAATAACATTCCAAACTCAGCAATCACACTTTTCTTTTTAGCTCACTCTTCTTCACTCTTTTACATGTACAACTCTTCCTTATAGACCTCTTGTAAGGTTAAAGGAGCAAGCTTGATAATTTTTCCACCATACCTAAATTTGTACAAATTCCTATCCATATCATAAACTACTTTATTGAATTTATACCAAGGCTTACCCAATAAAACATGTGTATGACACATAGGAACCAAGTCACACACTACTTGATCAACATACTTCCCAATTGCAAAACTAACCACAACCTGCTTATCAACCTCGAACTCTCCAAAATCACCCATCCATTTATAAGGTCTATCAAGATGTATCAATGGTAATCCCAATTTTTCCACAAGGGTAGTGCTAGCTAAATTTGTATGATTCCCTCTATTAATAATCATATTACACACTTTATTATTATTAAGGCATCTCGTGCGGAAGATAAATACCCTTTTGTCCATCAGATTATGTATATAAATCAACCTTTTACTTGAAAGACACCAATAATGATTAAAGACTCAAAGAATCACTAAGAATTCGAAAACAAACACAAAGAAACGGACTAAAAAAAACACCAAAAGCAAAACAAGAACACAAACTAAACTGAAACTGGACAAAATTCGTAGCTAATGTTTGAAAGCGATTTTGAGACTCGAAATAAATACGGACAGAGTTCGGCCAACCACTATCGAATACCTCTCCTCGGTTAATTATAAATCGATATATTATGGGTCTCGTAGATCGTTCAGGATTAAAAGATATGGCTGTTCAAAGTTTGGTGCGTGGCTGAAAAAATTCTGGACAATAAAACTGATCTTTTTTTTGGATTTTTTTTTTACTATAATGACTCAAGAATACAAGGAAATTGTGCAAAGACATAAAATTAAGACAATGACTGAATTGAAACAAGGTAATAATAAAACACAAGAAGAAAAGACCGATGGAAACAAGACAAGACAAAAACAAGAAGCAAAACTGAATGGAAACAAAAGACGAAACTTTTTTTTGTTTTTATTTTTTTAATGAACGAAACACAAAGAAAATAAAAGGATAAAATCTGACCTTGGAACCTTGCTCTGATACCAACTTATGAGAAACCTGCCTGGAACAAAGTCAAGCAAACTGTTGTCCGATTAGTGTCATTAAACAAGAAATCAACATGCAACAAACAAATCAAACCAGAAAAATAGATCTAATATGCATAAACCCTATAAGACCTTAAAACTTGAGAATAAGAAAAACCTGATGAAAACTTTGATCCGAGTCGAGATAAATCTCTGTCCTTAAGAAATTATCAGCCCCGTCTCGGTGCTCTACGGATTTGTGGCTAATGTTCTCACATGATAACCCGGATTCCTCTTGTTCAAGGGACACGCCTTAACAAGATCTTGAACTTGGAATATGGTGGAATTCTCTCAAAATCAAGAAAACAATATGAGACTCTCAGTTTTTGGATGATTCAGATTTCTTCCTTGTGTGTTAAAAATGAACATAAAGCTTCATTTTATAAGAATTGAAGGATGCCTCAAAGACACCTTTAGGGTTGGGGTGCAACCCTCCAAAGGGTTATACCCCTCCTATGCACCCCTTGGAGCATAGGATCATTTTACAAACAATTGGAGGACATGTCCCCATGGGGTACCATCCAAGGGACATGTCCCTCATCCATCCAAACAACTATATTTGAAGATTTGAAGAATTTCCAACAATCCCCCACAATTCTTCAAATATTCTTGCAGACACTTGAGAGATTTTCCGTGAACTAAAGCTGCATCGAAATAGGTAGCTTTCGCCTTGAACCTTTCCTAGTGAATGACAATCATATTTACTTGGCAAACCAGTGACCCATAGTCTTGAACTGTTCTGCCGTTGGTGTAAACCAAGACAACTGCCATCACACAGCTTTACTTCGACCATTTCCCGTTCTACGATTGTGTTCATTTTGGCCCTGAAAAACTGTCTTGGATTCATCAAACACTTTAGGGTAACCTGTTGGGGTTGGTGCTCAGAGCGCCAATCCGGACCGTATTTATGTCTGACTCATGAATACGAACATCCTCTTATTCCATAATATTACTTATTTAGGGTTGCACCTCTTGTTCTTATATACGTATTCGATCTGATTACGATTAGATTGAAACTAAATGTGGTTTAGTGATATGTATATATTATACAAAGGCCCGATAATATATAATGCAGTACACAGTTACAAAGTTAGTTTGTACTTGACATTGGGAAGTGTCACTGCTATATGAATATTATCAAACATAGTTCCTGGTCAAGATTTGCTAACACGGGTCGGTTAGTCAAATCCGTTGAGACCAGTACATGTCGTATATCGTGACTTGGTCCGATGGTTTATCCCAATGAACCATGAGTCTAGGGAGACTCGCATAGACGTGTAGGTGTTTATAATGGATAAACACTGAACGGCTCACCGAAGATTCTTAATGGATGGTACACCAACGTCAATAAGAATCTTCTCGGGTTGAGTAGCATAGTGGTCCTTCGACTTGAGACACCACTGTGGATGTATGAGACATCCTCCACACTTAGATGGCAGTCACGTCACCGATCTATTTAGATCAGACCTCCGCCTGTTCGTTGGTGTGGATCGATCCTCAGGATATCCTGTGTGTGTCAAGATAGGATCCGTCAGTTCTGTGTACAGAGCATAGGTAGTCCATATATATTTAGCAGTCTGTTAAATCTGTGGCCACAGTATACTTCGGAAGTAAGTTCCGAATGTTATTTAGAGATTGCTAATAGATACGTCGACGAGATAATACCTATAGAGATTTGACGTTTACATCTATATCTCTGGGATTATCTGGATACCTGTGACGGAGGGATTATACGTATGCAATGACCTCGACCTGTATGATTCAGCTAGTTTATCCGTGATCGTCATAATCTACGGGTGGATAGATTATGCACATGAAATTGGATTTCGTGACGGATATACCTGAATCTAGAGAGTCTCAATAATGAAACATACTCGTAGAGCACTAGAGCAACACTTATGAATAATGATGATTATTTATAAATCGTTTAATCGTTAAACGAAAATACATGCGAACGGGCCGAACCGTCATTTCCTAATTAATGTGTATTTGTATTTAATATATGATATTATTAAATACACATTAATAAATAGTCAGATAAAGGTATTTGACATATATCATCAATATATGTATTTGAGATATTTAAAGTAAATATAATACATATATTTGATATATTTGTATTTAATTAATTATTTAATTGTTAAATGATTAATATAATTAAAATATAAATATATCATTAAATGATAAAGTTAGGAAGTGATTATAAGTTGTAATTGTTGACTTATACATTAAAGGAAAAGGTTGTCAAATGATTTTGACTTCTTAAGATATTTGTTCAAAATTGTTTGAAAAATGAAAATATCTTTTTCCTTTATTTCTTGTTAAATTCGGCCATACCTTAAGAATATAGGGTTATATTTCTCTTGGTTGCCTTTGTTGACTTTGTATTAATATCTTTAAAGTGTTTTTAGATATTTATTAAAGTTGATAAGATAAAAGGTGAAATGAAATTGAAATTATTATTCTTGCATTTGGCTTGGCCAATTCGGCCAAGGCTAAAAGTGTAGCAAGTATTTATAGTTTTCATTTCACTTTCATTGATAACCTAATTCACTTTGACATAAACTCCATTAAAAGAAAAACAAGGAAGCTAGTGAAGAAGAAAAAGAAAACTAAAGAAAAGCTTGGATTTAGTAAGTTTTTCCAACTTACTATTAGATAAGAAATTGTTCCTTATGATCTAGGCTATAACATATGATGTTATTAAGTTATTCTTTTCTTTATTCTTTGTGTTTTTGATGATGGAAGTTTGGTTGAAAGTGTTGAGCATGTGTGATGAAGGAAGATTGTGACTATTGTAGTTATAACCTTTCTTTTAAGGTTTTGGAAACCTTGTTGCTAATCTAGAGTTGTTGACCCACTCTTAGATTACCTAGATTTGATCTTGAGTTGTTTCATTGTGTTGAGACTTTGATTGGATGGAAGAAACATGATTAAAGTAATTGATTTAACCAATTTGGTCTAATTTGTCCAATTTGAAGAAATTGAAAAATTAAGGTCATGACCAATTCCAAATTTGGGGGTTTTCATATATGTTGTGTATTTGGATGTGTATATGATGCATATAAAGTTTCATGTTGATTGGATTACATCTTGATGTGTTTTGAAGTATGAAATGACAAAGTGCACAAATGGCACCCTATGGGAGCATTCGGCCAAGTGAGTCAAATTTGGGGATTTGGTTGCTTTTGGTGTTTTGATGTTTTGAACCTGCTAAGTTCATCTTAGAAATGATTTAGAATCATTCAAAATTGATTAGATCAATTTCGGACTAAAATGGACAAAATACCAAAGTAAGGGTAATTTGGTAAATTCACCTAAATATGATTTATTGAATTTTATTTCATAATTTGATTATTGGATAATTAAATAAATATGTTTATTTAATTAATCCGAGAAAAGTTTTTGAAATCGGAAGATACGATCTTCCGCCGCTTCCGCTGCGTTACCGGATTCTGCCCCTAAACCCCTACAAAATGGTATCAGAGCGAGTCTGATTCTAGGCCTCCATAAATGATTAGCTTGTTTTATTCAATGTTTAATCATGTTTCTTGACTTTATACATGCATGTTATAATCTAATTTGATTAGATTTAGGGTGTATGACACTTAATGGAATATCCCGCTTAATAAGGTTTTAAAGTAACTAGTATTTGGAATACTTGTTTCTTGGTCCGTCTTGTCAATACGGTTTATAAATATCTTTTCGTTGACTACATCCGAGACCATGCCTCTGCTGTGAGGGTGTAGCTGATAGAAATTTATTTATGCCGAATGTATATTAGATACTAGATAAATTCAAGCGAAAGCGGAATCCTGAACGTGTCCTAGCTGTCAGGGTTACGCAAGTAACTTGAGTTTATCATTGACAAGTTTAACCTTGGTACGTCTCCTTGTGGGCCTGCCTTCGCAGCGACAACGAGAAAACGGCCAGGACCGGAACCTTGGAGTCACTAGTGAGTGATTGACAATTAGTTGTCTACCTGTGAATATACGTCGGTGAGACCGTGCCTCTGCTGTGAGTCGAAATATATTCATGGGGTCCTCTTCCCATTATGGAATTCGATTTAATTATTGAATTCTCGTCTTTCCGTTGGGGATTATGGCATTACGTAAAAATAGTGGGAGGCACTGCTAAGTTTAAAATATTCCATAACTTAGGCAGTGTATGTTATTATGGAAATTGTCGCTTGTTTGTTTCCTTATTCTATTGTTTATATAGAATTAAACTTTTATTTACTGCACACATATTATGATATGTTATCTGACTAGACTCTTGGTTGCAGTCATTCTAGAATAGGTTCTAGACACTACTAGACTAGGATATTATTAGATTAGTCTAGACCATCGGGAACTGTTGTTCGATTTTCTTCAAAAATCAAGATGGTTAATGACTTAGTTTCTAAGTCACAACAGATAATCTAGAGAGATATCCCTTTTAGGATGTAATACTTTAGAGACAATAGTTTCTTATGCAGTAGAATTGACTTGAATTAGTTCATGTCTCGAGATTCTTGACTGGCATTAAGAAAGCCCTATTAGGTATTTGTTTATCTAGTAATGACGTTTCTAAGCTTTAATTACCTTTAGAGGTAATGTGTATGACACAATTTGCTAATCAGTTATTTACAATTGTTGTGAATAGTTGAATGCAAATAGTAAAGCTAAAGAAAAGAGATGCGTATATTTGTGTATAGAAAATATCGATTTTCACAATACTACAACTATAGGTATTGGATACCAGATCTCCCGTCTAGTTATTTGAAATATTGGTTAACGATTGTTTTGATATTTGATATCGGAACTTGCGACTATTGGATAGTCACTTGTTCTTTATAAACAATTTTTACATATTTTATAATAACTAGTAGTGTCATTGACGTAGAGATAAACATAAAGAGAAATTATTCGGTAAAGTAAATAATTTAGAACGGTGCTTTATGAGTTTAATCACTTAAGCATTGGATGCTTATTCCGTATGGTAAATGATGGTTTGATACTAGATCACACTACAC
This sequence comes from Zanthoxylum bungeanum, assembly GCA_019454045.1. Lineage (NCBI taxonomy): Eukaryota > Viridiplantae > Streptophyta > Magnoliopsida > Sapindales > Rutaceae > Zanthoxylum > Zanthoxylum bungeanum. The sequence goes on along the minus strand of SKCR01007874.1, from coordinate 6,430 downwards.
ATCTTTATCCATTTAATGAATATTGTATTCAGGAAAGTGATTAAGATCTCGTTTAACCAATGATTGTCATTGGACCACCAAATTTATTTAACTGATACATTGGATGTATGTAGTTTTATAAATGATAATTGCTTAAGGTAGTTTTCTTTATTTCGTAACTTAGTTGATGAATTGTCATAACTTAGTTACGTGTTTCTGAAGGAACACATATTGAAAGTCTTGAAAGTATCAAGTACTTTCAATCTGTTCTGATGAAACGTAGATTGAACATTTTTGACTTGTTCAAATATATTCAATCTAAAGGTTTTAGAGAATTCTATCCTCAAAATTCATAACATGTCTTTGAACTGTTCAAAGATCTTTGATACGATCAAACGTATGAATTTAAAGCAATTAGTTCTAAGGTTATTTAGTGAATATGATTCATATTCAATATTGTTCTTCCACGATTCCATCTTGATGGAATTGAGTAGTGGGAGCAATCGAATCTTATATGATTTGATTCGTCCGATATTGAAAGTTACCGAATTAGTTTCAATACTCTTGGGGTTATACTCCAGTAACACTAATTCATCTCTTTAATTAATGTTCCATTATTTTCTACAGTTGCATATATGATATGTATAGGTAGAAAATTTGAATCTTGAAAAGTTTGAGATTTCAATCTTTCTTTTATATAATAGTTATATAATGGAAATTACTTACACCTCGGAGGTATAAGTAAAAGTTTATCGTTTATTCTGTTTAATAGAATATTGTATTCTATTTAATAGAATATCTTTCCTACGATTCTAAGTAATAAAATTGTTTTATTACTTGGTGTGTAACATCAGATGTTAACTATTGTAGAAAAGACTTGACTTATTGAAGTCAAATGTGAGAATGATAAATTATAAATGGAACTATGTAATTAATAAGATGAAACAACCCTTATACATCTTCCGTACAAGTCCAATAGGATAACAGAATCATTCACGAGTATTTGATACTTAATGGTTCCGTTGTTTTCTTATTGAAGAAAAATTATCCTATGACTTTTAATGGAAGCGATATTTGATATCGATTCTGGAAGTTCACCATTGAACCTTAGATCTAAGATTGTTCATAGCTTACTATGATCAAGTTTTGAACTTGATTACGCTTTCATTATGAATTAGTTCATGATATGTGCTAATTGTTTGCACAACGGAAGCAATGTGAGCTTATTAAAGGTTTGACCTTTATAGTATGACAGTGAGAAAAGTTATACTCAGCAATCTATTGTAGATTCTGAGAAAACTTATCTCTAGTCACACTAATTGAACAATTAAAGATATATTGGTTAATGTTGATAATAAACTGTATATTTTAGCTAAAGAATGCAAAGTGGCTTTTGGATGACTTATTCAGATAAGAGATCAGTTGTGATTTCCTTATTTGAAGAGTTCATTCTGAAATGGCCCTAGAGTTTGTGTTCTGCTGAGATCGCAGTTTAGTGTGCTAGCTTATAGAGCCTATTGTAGACTCGGATAAGTCTTCCAGAAGTATGTGTTCTCTATTTTTGATATCGTCAGATTGTCTGATCTTGTCAAAGTATATAGAATACATATGTGATTAGAAGGGTTAGTGGGAGCGTACATATTACTTTCTAGTGTTATATATCTTAACGACATTGTCATTATTATAGTAATAATGAGATGTTTATGAGGTAAAATATTTACCTAAGTCTTCTTTACTCTGTGATAAAAGTGGGAGTAGTCTCTTTTATATACGATATAAAGTTTTATATAAGATATAAAACCAAGAGACTTGTGAGATACTCCTATTAGTCGTACATTAGATATGATCTAATGAAAGACATAACAAGGCTATCTGTATGACATTTAGTATAACTGTTCGACAGTTATTGTGTGTCTTATATAAAGCATTCATTTTTCGTAAAGGATGATTCCTTTTTCGAAAGAGATATTGATTAGAATTCTAATCAATCTTATGTATCATTTGATGATGACATAATAAATACTTTATAATGTGCGATTATAGATATTGATTTAATCGTAATTGTTACGAGTTATTTTGACATCCTATAGACCATATGATGGATCTTGAAACACGTTCTTTGTGATCTTTGAGATATTAAGAACGAGTTTCTAATTCATGGAGAATATAGTCTGCAACCATTAGGGTTATATTAGTTTTGAGACTAATTATGACGTTAGACAGTCTACGTCATAAGAGTCACAAAAGATGCAGTGGGAGTGTCACGAAGGATTCTACTTTTTAGTGGAATCAAATGCAACTTTTGAAGTATTGACTTATGAAGTTGCATAGTGACCTATAAAATAGAAGTTTTAAATTGGTGTTGTGCTTGCGGTTGTCCTCATAGTATTTTTGGATTTGATCCTGAATACTTGGACAACTTAGTAGTTGTAGCATAATACAGATATAGCATCCATTTTATATTAATGTATAATTTAGATTCTACAAAATATGAATGATGCTGACTATGGGAAACGATAGAGTTTGTTTGACAAACTCGATATTTCATAGCGGACTTGTTTCTTACCTCTTAAGTACTGGTGAGCTTTTGAGGGCCATGTGCATATGATACACATTGAGACATGTATATGATACCGTGGATTGGCACTAGAGCAAGTGGGAGAAATTGTTGGGGTTGGTGCTCAGAGCGCCAATCCGGACCATATTTATGTCTGACTCATGAATACGAACATCCCCTTATTCCATAATATTACTTATTTAGGGTTGCACCTCTTGTTCTTATATACGTATTCGATCTGATTACGATTAGATTGAAACTAATGTGGTTTAGTGATATGTATATATTAGACAAGGCCCGATAATATATAATGCAGTACACAGTTACAAAGTTAGTTTGTACTTGACATTGGGAAGTGTCACTGCTATATGAATATTATCAAATATAGTTCCTGGTCAAGATTTGCTAAAACGGGTCGGTTAGTCAAATCCGTTGAGACCAGTACATGTCGTATATCGTGACTTGGTCCGATGGTTTATCCCAATGAACCATGAGTCTAGGGAGACTCGTATAGACGTGTAGGTGTTTATAATGGATAAACACTGAATGGCTCACCGAAGATTCTTAATGGATGGTACACCAACGTCAATAAGAATCTTCTCGGGTTCGTTGTAGTAGCATAGTCCTTCGACTTGAGACACCACTGTGGATGTATGAGACATCCTCCACACTTAGATGGCAGTCACGTCACCGATCTATTTAGATCAGACCTCCGTGTTAGACATTATGACCCATAGCGTCACTGTTTTGTAAATGATATTGTATTATTGTACAAAATTAACTATGTGATAATGAAATTGCCTTTTGCCGTTTTGTAATTTATTTACTTTGATATATAAATGGCGAAAGTCCATATGATTAATTCCGTATTGAGATGATATGAGACAGTATCAATACATAAAGGTTTAAATCATTAAATATCCCTAGTCGGAGTATTATCGAGATCGGACATCGATAATGCGGAATAGACTAGTATTGCACTTGTGTATGTTGTGAGGGCACAACGGCATAGTTCTCAAATATTTAAGTATATGATACTTATGCAAGTGTGATAGGAGGTTGTGTTTTACCGATGGTACGAAAACAGCTTCGCTCTGGATAGACCCCGCAGAATCCCATTGGTAGTATGTCTGCGTGTCTATGGGAGGCCGCATCAGGGTAGGTGTATATGGTCTTAACCTGAGACTTGCATCGCTAGTACTTGCGACAATAGGTAAACTTTGGTTTTGGTGGTTGGGGGACCTTAACTGGTTCTGTGTTCACCTCTTCTGGTTTATAGGAATCGTAGTGCACTGGGTGTGATGTCAAGATGGAAGTGTCACTTCAGACATATGGAGTTGATGATCACGCAAGATACAGAACTAGTGCTCTATAAAAGGTTGCAACCGTCGGGACAATATGACTAGGTCAGTATTGCCCGATTTAAAGAGACTAGTTGCTTGATGTCCGATATATGTTTCGTACGGGGCAGACACATTTCCAGCCCCAGGCCTAACATGTGATCGTCTGATACTGGATCGATGTACGCAATACTACGGTATACTACGCTTGATATAGATCTAATATTCCAGTAAGAATATTTCTGGAGAATTGGGTAGGCATGGCGCTTTGATAGAAGCCAACCTTGTCTTGTAAATCGATAAAAACGTAGTACGAGGTACGTACGTGTTTGGATTATCCAACGACCGTATTTACTGCCAACATATCCGGAGATCTCTTGGGTCGCTTCCTGAAGATTCACCTATGATGTTTGATTCGAACTTTATTAATCTTGGATTAATAACGGAGAAACTTTATCTTGGATAAAATGCCTTATTAGGAGAGAGAGAGAGAGATCGATTAATCTGGAATTAATCGATAAAATAATATATTCGATATATTATTAAACGAAATTAGATTTCGATGCGGATTAAAATCGGATTTTAATTCGGGCAAACGAATTAATTTAGAATTAATTCATTAGCGAACTGAATAGTAATTTCGCAAGGCGTAATTATTTAATTCACGTCGCGACGGAAATTCGTTAATTTGGAATTAACGAAACCGAGCCCGAAAGTGCTTGCGGACACATTCGTATTTTGAATCGAGTGATATCCGCAAATCACATCGCGATATCTCATTACTTAATACGAATAGATAGTGAATGTATCTAGTCACCTTTAAGGGATGATGCATTGTCTCTAATCTCAAAGTATGGTAATGATAGCAAATGATGGATTCATTTTAGAGGGAAAGCCATGCACGGTTTTGGAAGGATTTTTTGCATTAAAAAATTCTTTTGGTATTAGATATCACTTCACTTTTCATTTTCCTTGGCCATTGCACGTTTTTTGGCATGCAAAGGAAAGAAAATCAAAAGTGAAACACTCTCCTCTCTTCCTCTCTTGCTCAGCCGTGAGCTGCACTGCAACCAAGGCAGAAAATTGTTTTCTCATTCTCCATTTTTGCTAGCACAAGCAAGGAACAAAGGAGGTGATAGGGAAACCACCTTGGAGCTTGGAATACACAAAGCTTGGAGCTTTCAACTCTTTTCTCCTCTTGGCCGAAACTTCAAGGATCTTGGAGCTTCAACCTTTGTTCATCTTTTCATCACAAAAGCTTTGTAAGTATGATTCCGCCATGCTTCAAGTTTATTATATATATTCATTTTGTTATATTTTATAAGCTTAATCTTTCCTTGGGACTAATTATAGTAACCAACATTGGTATCATTGAGCTATGTTTAAGCATGAAATATATTAGGTTAAAATTTGGGTAAAATTGATTGAAGCATGTTCTTGTGAAATTTGATGAATGAGTATGCTTACATGTATATAGAATGATGTTATATGGAATCAATTTTGAGAAAAATGCATTGGATGATTTTTCCCCAAAAATGTAACCTTGGCCGAATGGGTATGAACATTGGATGTGTTGGAATTTTTTGTGTACAAGATTATTGGATGACTTAAAACGTATACGGGACGTAGATTAGTGATTCAATCGGATTGAAAAAAAAATCGACACAAAAATCTCACTTGGCCGAATACTAATGGACATGAAAATGGACTTGTTTTTTGTTCAAATTAATGTTGGACATATGTTTTGAACAATAGATGATTAATAAATTAAATTGGTATTTTGAAATATTTGGTTTAATGTATTAATCTTGGTTTTACACTTTAATTAATTGAATTTTAAAATTTGGAATATTGAAATTTAAATTAATGGGCTTAATTGTTAAATTGGGCTTGTAATATATATTTGGCATAATGGGCTTGGTTGGGCCAAGTAGATTTGGGCCAAAAGGATTGGATCCAATTTGGGCCTAAATCACTCCATTAAGTCCAAATGTAGTATAATGGGCTTTAAAGTTTAATTGGGCCTTATGGGCTTGAAATTGGTTTTGTGGCATTTAAGGGTGATTCCTTATTTGGGCTTGGTAATTGGGTTTGACCCACATTGGCCAAAGCCCAAGCCTTAATAAATCAATTGAAAGCCCATCGGACTTTAATTAACAACATTGGATGTTAGTTGGGCTTTGTGTGACCCATTAGATTAGATTTAGAATCTAAGTCTTTAAAGCACATTAAAAGTGTAAACATTTAATTTGGAATTAAATAATTGAATTAGTATTGAATACGAATTAAATTAGATTTAATAAGTAGTTCGATATAATTCGTAAATTCGTACCTTATGTACTTATTCTCAAACGAGTTGGACTCGCGCTAAATCAAAACCGTTGTTTGAACATTGATGATCATTTAAACAAAGACTAATTAATTGGATTAGATTGTTTTAAAAGCATGTCTTGTTTGAATATATATGTATGTGATGAATGAATAGTGTATATCGGATGGATATTAGAAGGGAAAGGGTAATTTTAGAAATTATTGTAAATTTAGAATTTATAAA